>CM076576.1:148853425-148989906 GCA_034641835.2 Pinus albicaulis
GTTAGTACTTTGTCGAAGTGTACGAAAAAGGACCACTTTAGCTATGCATAACTAATAGCCCTAACAACAAAAGTGGCTGCCAATATCTTCAGATCTGCGGTTAGTTGAACATAAAAGAGCAACAAAAACCAGATCTATGTATGGAAAGACATTAAGCAGAAAAAATAAGGGTTTGCTCCATATACCAATAGACAAGACAAGAACAATTTTTGAAAGAATTTTTGTATTAATCGGGCACCTGGGAGGAAAACAAGAAGACGTATCCAATTCTCCTCAGTGGGATGGGTTCTTGGAAGTCCTCAGCACTTCAGATCTAAAATCTCTCTCTCTTGTTGGTGTAGAAAACCCACACAAAGAATGGAACTCAAAAGGAGCTCACACAGCAAATGGCAGAAAATGGTGACCAAGTGTATAGATCCAGAGTGATCTAATAGGCAACAAAAGGTGAAGAATGGTAGGAAAAACCCTCCTATTTATAACAAAATATTGGGTCATTCTAGATCTTGGTGCATGGTTTAACCAGATCTAGATCCACTTTTTATGGAATATTTTATTATATTTGTTGGAGGGAAAAGGTATTTGACTTGGGTCAAATCCCTTAATTTGTTAAAAATAAATAAATAAATGATTTATTTATCTTTTTAAAGAAGCGGTTAGAAGATAATCAAATAAATAATGATTTATTTAATTATTTAAGGAAGTGGTTGAAAGATAATTAAATAAATAGTGATTTATTTAATTATTTGTGGGTGATTTAGTCATATTTAACAAGGAATATCATCTAAATAAGGTTTAAATAATTATTCCTAGAAAATAATAAGATAAATAAAGGTTTATCTAATTAATTTATTTGATTTTGGGTTAAACATGACTGGGAATAATAATTAAATTATGGTTTAATTAATTATTCCATGAGGAAAATCAAACAAATATAGGTTTGTTTAATATTTCCTTTGGGGGTTTCCTGTTTTAACATAGTGAAAGCAGTTTTACTTAGGGTAAAACTGGTCTTACATGGTGTACTTGGGTCCATCTAATGATAATAGGTTAGATGACCAAAAAATGGTGTAGCAGATTGCCCCCCAGCGTGCGAGTGTCAGGAGCAAATCGTATGACCGAAGTACGTTGTAAGAATACAATCACTAGACAACAAAAGGGATGTCAGAGAGAGAAATATGAGGTAGATAGTGTGCTGAAGGACTAGACCCTGAGGAGACGAGACTCGCAGGTGCGACAAGTCTCTTTTTATGAGAGGGTACCTGTGCTGAAGGCGGCGGGGGAGGCATACCTATGCCCGCCGAGACAAAGTACAAAAGAATAGTGTGTCTAGTAAACAAGGGACCGAACCATAAAGTACAGCTGGCATAATCATGAGCCGGATAAAAATACAATGAAGAATCCCATATACATGCTGTGCCTGGGATAACAGCCAGGACTTGTACAATAATATCTGAGTACATGAGATACAAATACAACCCAAATGCCCCCTGTAAATGGGGAAGGGCTCACAAAATCTGACTGATACATGCAAGTCAAAGAGGTGCTGCAAGTGGCTACGGCCAACATCATCAAATATCTGGAGCTGCATCGAAGGCTGCAATGAAGAGGTCATCCGGGCATGTGGGGGGCTACCTGCAGGGCCACCCCCTCATGAGGGTTGAGACATCTCACACACACCCGGGGAATCATCAAGAGCTGCTACTGGATCACTAGACCATCAAGTATACGGATCTCAATCATGCTGAAAGGAGTTGGAGAAACAATCAAGCCAAAGGGAAAGGAGATATCCCTTTGCTTGATCCGAGGCACCGAACAAGAGTGGAAGCTGGAACCAAGGTACACCAACCTCTAGACCTGGCTTCTGGAATGAATGAGCTGATGTCGACAGAAGGAGGTCCGCCATAGGTGAGGCAAGGAGAGACCCTCAACTAAGGCACGAGAGAAAAGAGTAGAGCGACGAACAGACTGACACTAATGATGATAGTGAAGTGGAAAGGACTGAGTAGCTAATGGACGACTTCCCTTGCTAGAGCATAAAGGGCATGAATGACATGGCAGCGACTAACACAACATCATCAGGGATGGGGGACAGTGGAACTGAAGGTCATAATGTGCGACACAAGAGAGAGACCAAACAATGAAGGATGGAGGGCTATAGAGGGGTACAAAGGGACTCGGTATAGACTCCATGGAGGGAATGATGACTCAACTTGGATGCTCTAAACAAGGGCGACTCGATGGTGCTGCCACATAGTAAAGGCCCCAATGGGGGACCGTGAAAACATGAGTACATGATGGGAACTCATGACGAAGATCGACACAAACAAGGACAAGTAAGGAGGCAAGATGGTGCCCCGAGTACAAGTGTCGTAAGTGAGGAAATTTGATTTTAAGGAGAGGTGAAGTGACCCTTCTTGGACAAAATGTGTCCTGGTGAAGTATCAGATCACAAAAAACTAATAGATACCCATTTGAGGGCTCGGTGAGAGATTTCCAACGGTGCAGACGGTTCGTCAAACAGGGCTACGGTGTGGTCGCAGTAGTCAAAAGAAGAAACGGGGGTTCTCTTTTAATAAGGCAGTTTTCCCTCCAAAATCACTCATTTGCTATTGTTGTTGTGGTGAATGTAGAGAGGAGAGAAGGCCCTAAATCTTGCGGTGAACGTAGCAGACAAACCGACCGTTGGAATCGCGATTCGTCAGTTGCAGGTAAGAGGTCTAACCTTTCTCTTGCATTTTGATGGATTAAATTTTCAGTTTAGGGCCCAGAATCCCAGAAACAACCCCTCCTTCATCTCTACGGCCGGGTCGCACTTTTTGGGCCAAAAAGTGTGACCTGGGAAGCAGGTTTCAGGCAGAAAAGTGCGACCTGTCCCAGAAATGGGCAGAAAACTGCGACCTGGGAGATGAGGGGGTTTTGGTGCTGTTTTATGGCTAGAAGTTGGGTTTTGTTGTTTGGTTATGGTTTTCCCGATCTGTAAGTTGAAAAAAATGATGTGTTTGTGCAGGTATGGCAGATTTACGGGTGAATTGGAGAGAAAGAGACCTGGGGACACTACGGGCAGAGATCCAGGTGGATCAGGGCGTACGTTGTGTACTGGCCAGGTTTGGGGTTCTTAAGTTTTTGGAGAACCCTTTGATGAGAGCAGGAGAACCGTTATTGGCCCGGATTATCAGTTACTGGGATCCAGATCAGGAGGTCTTTGTAGTGCAGGGGCACAGGATCGAACTGACGGTCCTGTATTTCCTGACTGGTCTCCCGCCACTGGGGATGGTGGGAAACACACAGCCAATATTGCCGCGGGGGCGACATATTATGGAGTTTGTGGGGCGTCATTGTTGACCGGGTCTCCAAGTCAAGGGGACTCGAATACTGATCGGGGATCTAGAGAGGCTAGAAACCCGTGCAGTGGCCGCAGCTGTGCTGCGTATCCTGGGCAACCAGGCGCTCCATCACATCACTGGGGGGCAGATGATGATAGTGGAGAGTGTGCTGGGTGGGACCTACTATGGGTGGGCCCAAATTATGTTGGTGTCGTTAAAGCGACAGTTTTCGCTATGCAGGAGGCAGGTGAACCATGATTGCTCATATGGGACTTTGTTGTGCGCCTTCTTCTTTGAGAAGATCCCGACCTTGAGGCCTCGTGTACAACTTCCAGATGGGGGCCCGAGAGAGCCCAGGATGCGCCGTTGGGGACAGCTACTGTGCAGAGGAGGAGGAGGGGCGGTCGGGCGAGTGTTTCGACCTGAGTTTTTTTCCCATTGGGATCAGATGCCATTGTACATAGACGACTATCCCTATAGTGGGATGAGCTACTGTGGAGACCCGGACCTGCCACTTCCGCCTGGTCGAGTCTGGGGGCCCGATGGTAAGTGACAGATTGCTATTCTTGTATGGGCATGTTACAGTGTTTTGAATAGTAGCTAGGGTACTGATTCATGTATTGTTGGTATGCAGATATAGCACCGGCAAGGCCGGCCAGATATATGGGACGACCGGCAGTAGCTGGAGCTGCAGGTCCAAGTGGGTCGAGAGCAGCGCAAAATGAGGATGCATCCGCCCTGCTAGAGGACATCCGCCATAGATGCGAAAGGTTGCCGACCGGAGTATCAGAGCGCGGGTGGCAGGACTTAGACGACCAGTACATAGAACCATGTATTGGTCTGCCCTCGGAATGGCGAGGGGTCATGTGGCGCATGGCGATGGCTGGTCAGGGGATTCGTGATCTACAGGCTGCAGGGGCAGAGCCATTGGCTCGGGATCCGCCAGATAGTGATTAGGTGTGGGGCATGTGGTGCCCCTTAGTGTGTATGTAGGGGCAAGTGGTGCCCCCAGTTTTGAGTTTTTTGTAACATGCTATGGGCATGTCATATGTATCAGAGTAGATGGACTCTAAACACATGTTTTTGCGACACATATTATGGATATGCATCATTTTTAATGATTATGAATGTTATTGTCTTGTATGAAATGCGTGTGATAAATGCCAATCTAGAACATGGTTTGCAATACTATCTACATAGCGATTCTGTTCTCGAGGTACATGGTTGAAAGTTATGGTTTCAAAGGCACGTATCAAGAGTTTCACTCATAAATAGCGTTTGAAAAGCACAAGGTTATGCACACGATAAACACCATTTAATTGCATTACAAGAAGTAGGGAATCCAAACGAACGTGCAGATGGAGGATGCGATGAAAGAGGGCATCGACTAAGAGACCACGCACTGCATCATATTCGGCCTGATTGTTGGTGGCAGAACCAATGCAAACCCCGTTAGAGAGAAAAAGGGCATGCAAGGGGGTGAAGATGGCCCAACCTGCCGAGGCTATATTCCGGGAGTAACGACTTGCACCATCGGCGTAACCGATAAAGGGTGTGGACGGGGGGTCCTGCGGAATGGTGTTACAAGACAACAAATGAGGGGAGGAGAGGCAATGACGGTAGCGTGAGTGCACAGAAGACATCGGGCGGCAACTGCGGGAGGGAGTGCAAGGAGTAGGATGACTGTGACTCATATACAAACTGGAGGGTGGTATATGAGGGCTATCGGAAGTATGGAGAGGACTCGGGCTGCGGAGGTCAACAGAGACATGGGTGGAGTGATCTCGCGTATGGGTAGAAAAGGGGTGGTTAGGTGACACAACAGGGGAGGATGCAGGGGGGCTAGGCTCCAAGTGTCTCGTAGAGGAGGATAGGTAAAGAATGGTTACAGTAGACTCCGTCATTTGAACATCAGGGGGGGGGAATGTCGATGGGAGCGGGGGGATCCTCAGGCTGACCTGAAACATACTGCGCGAGGATGGGAGAGGCGGATTGATTTTGTTCAACCTCATACTCTCGGACCACCTCTAAAGAGGCGCGGTAATGCGTCAAGTGAGGACAATGGTGGGAGTAATGGCCATGAACGCCGCACAAAGCGCAGGGCTTGTTGGTGCGGAGAGTCTTGGGGTTCTTGGTTACGGACGAAGAAGGAATGGAGGCTTCAGGGACCGTAGACATGGGGAACACGACTTTAACCATGGGCTGAATACGGGGCAACTCGAGACAAGCATGGGTGGCATGACCGGTGACATCACATAAGGCACAGGGCTTTGTGGGCGGAGGAGGGGCCGGGTCAGTCGTGGTGGTCTTATCTTTAGGTGCCCCCTTGCGGGCTTTGCCTTTCTTCTCGGCAACCGTCATGACAGGAGAAGGGTCCCGAGGAGGTGCTGGGGGCACAGTGGCAACGAAGGAAGCGAGGGGGACCGGTTGAACCGGTGTCAAAGCCATGTAGGGTTTGGGGTGACCAGGAGGGGTGGCGGCTGGGGGATCGAGGTACCAGACCGGTATGCCCAAGGTCAGGTTAGGGAGAGAGAGGGTGGCCATGACGGGGACAGAATATACTCCGGGAGGGGGAGCCAGGAAAGGGATCTGCCCAGCAGGGTAATGACCAGGAGGGACAGCTTCGAGATGGTTAAGGCCAGGAGGAACCGATCCAGGAGGATAAAGGGGTTCAGGGATACCAACTGTAGGGGGAGGGCCAGAAGGAGGAGGTCCGGCTGGCTGAGATGAATGGCTAGGAGCGGGTTGCGGAGGGCGAGGGGGAGGTTGCTGACTAGCCGAGGCAGGTCGCTTATGGGCAGCCTGAGATGATTTCATCATGCAAACATTCGATGAGCTGGGATCAGTGATGGGAGGAGGAGGAAGGTTAGGAAAAGTTCCAAGCAGGGAGGAATCTTTGTAAATGCCGGGGCAGACACTAGTCAAGGAATCGACGGTTTGCTTGTTGGCTACAGAAGAGATGGTCGTCTCAGGTGAGGTCTGAGATTTTGGCTCATGATATGTCAACTGGTCAATGGTGACTATCTTTCCATTATGGGGGAAAGACATCTTGCGGAAAACCGCAGATGGGACAGCAGGCATAGCATAGGTGTAGCTTCACCCCAATAGAATGTTGTAGTCTAGCGAGGCGTCGATGACTTCGACGTCAACGCAAACAGTCTTACCGGCGAGGGTGATAGGACAATTACGGAATAGGACAATGGGCTGGGAGGCATGGCCGTCCCACGCTCGAAGGGTGATCGTGGAAGGGGCCAGCTCAGGAGATCCGAGTTGCTTCCAAATCGAAGCAGACATCACATAGGTGGATGCCCCCTCATCAATTATACACCGGGAAATGTTGGCGTTCCGGATTTTGACTGGGATTTGGAAGGCGACGGAAGGAGGGAGAGGAGGATGGTCCGATTGAGTGGCGTCGAAAAAAATCATTTGGTCATCAGCAGGATCTACAGTGCCCACGGCAGATAGTAGAGCCCTCTTTTGGGAAGGGCACGACTGGAGGAGTTCCAGTGTGGAAATGGCAGCAGGGGATTGCGCCAAATCATCTACTATATTATATGAATGAGTAGCTCGAACGGAAGCAGCGTTTCGACGTAATGGTCCCTTAGGAATCTTGTTATGAACCTCAACTTTGGGTTGAGGGATATGTAAGGGGCCATTCGGTGTCGAAAGAGGCTCTGTAGAACCTGAAGAAGGAGGCTCGGAGGCAGACTGAGCAGGAGGCTTGGGGTACTGGCGAGACCGAGTTTGAAGGTGAAGGTCGACGGTCGGGGAAGGATCGGAGTGCATCATAAGGATCTGGTAATCAGAGGAACTAGAAAGAGAAGGGGGAGTGGCGACCTGGCTATTAGGTGGTTGGGTAGCCACGAATCCTTGCTGAGGGAAAGGATCAGTAAACACAGCTGGTTGGGTGGTGGCCACATTAGGAGGAGCATGAGGGGAGGCGTGTTGTCCGCGCAATGTGGCTTGAGACTCCCACATCTGCCGCATCTGGGGTAAGAGGGGACAATCATGGGTATAATGACCATAAACACCGCAACACGAACAAGGCTTGTTTGTGCGAAGCGACCTGTCCGGCTTGGGCTGAATGCCCTGTTGCTAGTTGGCAGTGTTAGGGTCCACACCAAAATTGAGTCCACAGGTACTAGGGGCAGATTGTTTTGGATTTCCTCTCCACCTTCTTTGAGAAGAAGGGGGGTTAGTCGCGCCCTGCTGTGCAAATACTTGCCCTGGAGGGGGCTGTAAGTGCTGTTGCGGGTTTGGAGGAGGCAAGGGAGATGGAAGCGCATATGCTGGAGGAGCTGGCACACCAGGCTGCGGATAAAGGTAATGGTTAGGTTGGGCAACATTGAGGTAAGCAGGAGGTTGGGAAAAAGGAGGAGGCATGCCGTATCCTGGATACATGCTACCGGGAGGGGGAAGAGTGCTGGAGGTGCTGGCCCCTCCCTGAGGGAGACCATAGCCCATAGGAGGTTGAGCGTACGGATGGGAAAGGGCTCCAACGATACCGTCGGCGGAATGGGATGCCCTCGGGGTGTTAGCGCCACCGGGCTTGGGGAGGTCAGGAAGAACGGTATAAACATAACCAGATTGAGCATAGATCAGGTCATATTTCAAGGCTATTTGGAGGGCGGCTTCTTCGGTTTGAGGAAAATGGGAGCGACATCTTTGATGATGGGAGCTGGAAGGGTGCAAAGGAACCAGTCCATATAAACCCAATCTTCGAAGGGAGGGGCTCGACATAAGCTCCGTCTTCTTTGCCATTCCTGAACATGGGTAGAAAGGCGGGTTGAAGAGGATTGCTTGAAGGAAGTCAAGAGCTCCGTGCCAGTGTCGTATCGGAGAGGGAGCTGGAAATAAGACAAAAAGGCTTGGGCAAGGGTCGCAAAGGTGGTATGGGAAGAGGTGGCTTGTTCAACATACCATTTAGAAGCTTCACCGGTAAGCGTGCGTTGGAACAAATGAAGACGGATGGAGTCATCGGTAATGGAATTGGAGGAACACCACATGTGGAAAGATCGAACATGATTGGTTGGATCTTCTCCAGCAAGGCCTTCGAACTTAGGGATGTCGGAGGGGAGCTTGGTTGGCATAGCAGGCCAACCAACATCGTGGTGGATAGGGTCATTGATCAACTGATTGAAATCGGGGAGGCTGAGGCCTGCAATGTACGGCAGCAAGGGTGTGGCCGAGGTAGTTCCTGTGGCGGTTCCGCTAGTGGCAGGTCTGGCATTAGGGCCTGGAGCACCACCAGCGTTAGGCCCTGGACCAGACATGGTGAAGGTGACAGGGGGAGAACCAGGAGGAGAAAGGGAACCCGATGGATCAGGAGAGGAGTCGGAGTGCGGACTCGGAGGAGGACTGGCTCGACGACGGCAGGTCGGAGCAGGTCGATCGACCGGAAACTGAGGGTGAAGGCCAAGAAGTCTCCGGGAAAGGTGCCTAGGGGGCACAATGATGACAGGAAGAAGGAAACCGACAGGGGCGGAAAGGGACAAAATCAAGAGAGGTCAAGGGCAGATAAGGTGCAGTGACAATTGATTTTAGAGTCTTTGCCAGGCGGTGTTAACCAGGCGCTTCTTCACTTAGGGTTAGTGTGTGGTGTGCATTAATTTTAATTTTTAAACCCTTTTTGTTTTGAGAGCAAGAAAAAGTGTGCTGCGTAACTGAAAAGAAATCTGCAAAGAACAGTATATAATGCTGAAATAACAGAACATTTAACAGCTAAACATGCATCAATCTAACCCAAAAAGGCGGGTCTCTCAAAACTACTCTAAAAGAGGGCAAAAATCTAGTCAAAACACACATAAAAAAGGCCAATAGATCTAGGGTCAAAAGGGACAGGGATCTAAAGGATAAAGCTGCTGAAAAGAGGTGCAGATCACAGCCAAGAGACAGAGGCAAGGTGGCTGGAAAAAGGGAGGTAATCAGCAAAAGCGGAGGGGGCAAGGAGGAGGCCTAAAAGTAGATCCAAACAAATCTTCAGGAGGTGATTTGAGAGGTAGAAGAGTTGATTACAATGGATCTGAAAGGGAGGTAACAGATCTGGAAAAAAGGAGGCTGAAGCTCTGAAAAACAGACGGCTGAAACAGCTAAAACTCTTCCACAAAAAGTGGAGGGTACTAAAGCCCTAGGGGGCTAGGTTCCCACTTAGATGAGTAAAAATAGATCAGAACTTGGTCAAAGCGGGCTGAGACAGAGGCTGGAAAACCCTGACAGAAGCTGCAGCAGAACCCAGAAAAATTGTAGAAAAATCACTGAAAAACTGGCAGGTCGCAGTTTCTAACCCGTTTTCAGTGCAGGTCGCAGAAAAGGGGCAGAAAAGTGTGACCTGGAGGTCCAGGTCACAGTTTTTGGGCCAAAAAGTGCGACCCCCCGTTCCGGTTGTCTCGGCGGCAAATTTTCAGAAAAGTTGTCGTCTCAGTTGCGGCTAGTGTCGCTTACCTGTGCAATAGGGCCAGAAACACACGAAAGTTAGAAATTTAATGTTTTAGGGTTTTATGTGAGAAAAACAACATAAAAATAGGAAAAATAAACAGCTGAAAAGAAACCCTAGGGTCTGAAGTAGCTGGATATGCAAGAATATGAAAAACGACAGCGGTCGTAATTTAAAACCCGTGTGGAGTCGCCATTTGTTAGTATGAATCCTTTGTCGAAGTGTACGAAAAAGGACCACTTTAGCTACGCATAACTAATAGCCCTAACAATAAAAGTGGCTGCCAATATCTTCAGATCTGCGGTTAGTTGAACATAAAAGAGCTGCAAAAACCAGATCTATGCATGGAAAGACATTAAGCAGAAAAAATAAGGGTTTGTTCCATATACCAATAGACAAGACAAGAACAATTTTTGAAAGAATTTTTATATTAATTGGGCACCTGGGAGGAAAACAAGAAGGCGTATCCAATTCTCCTCAGTGGGATGGGTTCTTGGAAGTCCTTAGCACTTCAGATCTAAGATTTCTCTCTCTTGTTGGTGTAGAAAACCCACACAAAGAATAGAACTCAAAGGGAGCTCACACAGCAAATGGTAGAAAAGAGTGACCAAGTGTATAGATCCAGAGTGATCTAATAGGCCACAAAAGGTGAAGAATGGTAGGAAAAACCCTCCTATTTATAACAAAATATTGGGTCATTCTAGATCTTGGTGCATGGGTTAACCAGATCTAGATCCACTTTTTATGGAATATTTTATTATATTTGTTGGAGGGAAAAGGTATTTGACTTGGGTCAAACCCCTTAATTTGTCAAAAATAAATAAATAAATGATTTATTTATCTTTTTAAGGAAGCGGTTAGAAGATAATCAAATAAATAATGATTTATTTAATTATTTAAGGAAGTGATTGAAAGATAATTAAATAAATAATGATTTATTTAATTATTTGTGGGTGATTTGGTCATATTTAACAAGGAATATTATCTAAATAAGATTTAAATAATTATTCCTAGAAAATAATAAGATAAATAAAGGTTTATCTAATTAATTTCTTTGTTTTTTGGTTAAACATGACTCGGAATAATAATTAAATTATGGTTTAATTAATTATTCCATGAGGAAAATCAAACAAATATAGGTTTGTTTAATATTTCCTTTTGGGGTTTCCTGTTTTAACATAGTGAAAGCAATTTTACTTAGGGTAAAATTGGTCTTACATGGTGTACTTGGGTCCATCTAATGATAATAGGTTAGATGACCAAAAAATGGTGTAACAACTATGAAAAAAATTTCACCCTCTGTCCTTCCAAACTTCTATGGACTTAAAACTAAAGATCCTGAAACCTTCCTATTTGAATTTGAAGTTCTATGTAGAACTTATGACTACTTACAAGATGCTCAAAAAATTAAACTATTTCCTTCAACATTGAAAGGAGTAGCATTGAAGTGGTTTATGAGTTTGATCAACAGTTCTATTAGGACATGGGAAGATATGAAACAAGCATTTCTAGAAAGGTATTTGGATTATTGTATGCCAGTCAATCATAAGGAGGAAGTGTTCAAGATGATACAAAAAGAGGATGAAAACCTAGAAGATTTGTTGGAGAGATTTCATTACAACATCAAAAGAGAAAAAATGGAAAACTTAGACCAAGACACCTTAAAAGCTCTCTTGTTGAAGACAATTAGGGATGAATGGTTGGATATCCTTAACATGATGGGAAAAGGGGATATATCTCAGCTCACATTACCTGAAATATCTGAGTTATGTATCAACCTTTCAAGAGGAAAATCTAAAATTGTGAAAGGACCAAGAGACCCTGCTCTTGCAAGGGTAAGTAAGTCTGCTTCTGGGACAGTAAGTAGGGCAGAGATAGGGCATATGCTTGATGAATTCAAATCTGACATCTTAGGGAGTCTTAGTGAACAAATAGACACCCTTAAGTTACAAAACAAGCAAAAATTTGAATCTGATGCTTTAGCAATCTTTTGTCCCAAATGTAGAAAGAAGCATGCCTTGAGAGAATTTCCTTTGGATGCAAAAGTTGTAGAGACCTGTGTAATTTGTTCAGAAAAACATGAGACCAAGAGTTGTCCTTCACTTCCTGGTCTTAAAGTTGTCTTTCAAGAAGATACTCCTACAAGTTCCACATAATCTCTCAATTTTGTCTCTAGAAGGCCTTGGCAAGGACCTCAAACACAAGGATTTCATGATCAAATGTATAATCAACCCCCACCAAACTGGAATTCTTGGCAGCAACCTTGGCCCCAATTTCAAAATCAATCTCAAGCTTGGGCATAAGGAGCACAAAATCCCTATGGAAGATACTCCCAGTACTATCAATATCCACCATCCTATCCACCATACCCACATTTTTCCCCTCAAAATCCTCAACAAAATCCTCAACAGAATCCTCAAAATCCACAACATCAAAATCAACCACTTCCATTACCATTTCCTCAGAAATCAAATCAGTTGCCTGCTCAACCCATACCAAACCCCAACAATAAAAATCCTCAGAATACATACATGATAGAAGGCCAATAGTTTCCAACTTATTTAATTACTCCTCTAGACCTTAGTGATGTTCAACTTAGGTCTAGAAGAATACTTGAAAAGAGGAAACCTTCTGTGATCATACAAGAACAAGACAACTCTGAGGAAGATTCTCTATGGGAAAATAAAAGTCTTGAAGAAGACACATCTTTTCAGGACCCAAACATTGAAAAATCAAAACAAAAAGAACCAATAATTTCAACTCCCGTATTAGAGCAGCCATCAACATCCACTCCTACACCTCCCTTTCCATAAAGATTAAAAATTGATAGAGGTGTAGAAAAAAAAATTATGGTGCCTAATTATGATTTCTTAGATGAGCTAAGAAATGTCTGTATTAAGATTCCATTATTACAAGCCATAAAGGAAATTCCAATTTTAGCAAAGACAATAAAGGAGTTGAGCATGAAGAAAACAAGAAAAAGAATAAGAGAGACAAAGAAAATTCAACTGGCAGGAAAAATAGCAGACATCATGATGGGTAAGATTGCCATTCCAAAGTATCTAGACCCAGGAAATCCAGTTGTTAAAATACACATCAATGGAACTGAGATCCAAAACACACTTATTGATTTAGGAGCAGCAATCAATATCATGATTAGACAAATCATGGATAAACTGAAACTTCCTAATCTTCTTTTTACACCCACATTATTACAATTAGTAGACAGATCTGTGATCAAACCTGATGGGGTAATAGAAGACATTCCAGTGTCCCTAGATTCTTGGGAGTACCCTGTGGATTTCATGATCCTAACTCCTAAGAATAATCTAGGAGGGCATCCAATTATATTAGGAAGACCTTGGTTAGCTATAGCTGATGCTTTCATTAGTTGTAGATCCGGTGATATGTACATCTCTGATGGTAGTTCAACTAAGAAATTCACTTTGTATCCTCCAGCTAGGACAATTACAGATTTAGATGATACTCAATGGATAGAGGATGAAGAAGACTTACAACCTCTTCACAATTTCAGAAATAAGTGAAGATAGTCAAATTCTGAATACTCTAGAAAACTTTGAATCCTATTCAGAATACAAACATGAACCATTTCAAGAAGGATCCAACATTGAGTTTTTGTCATCAAGACAGATGTCTCTTCATTCTATGGATAAATTTGGCAGCTCTACAAGTGAGATATTTCCAGGCAAAACTTTGAACATAAACAAGAACCTAGAAAAATCTCAACAAGAAGAGTTAGTCAAGATATTACAGAGACATTCTTCTGCATATGCATGGGAGTACACTGATATGAAAGGGATAAGCCCTAAGACTTGCACTCATCACATATACATAGAGGAAAATTGTAAACCAATCAGACAACCTCAAAGACGGATGAATCCAAATCTTAGGGAGATTGTTAAAGAAGAATTGCAGAAATTGTTGAATGTCAACTTTATCTATCCTATTTCAGATAGTCAGTGGGTTTCTCCTTTGGTAATTGTGTCAAAGAAAAATGGTAAATGGAGGGTATGTATTGACTACCGAGAATTAAACAAAGCTACTCTTAAAGATCATTTTCCCCTACCTTTCATAGATCAGGTGTTAGATACCTTAGCTAGAAAAAGTACTTCTCATTTCTAGATGGGTTTAGTGGTTATAATCAAATTCAAGTAGCACTTGAGGACCAAGACAAAACCACATTTACCTGTCCTTGGGGTACCTATGCTTACCGAGTATTGCCATTTGGATTATGCAATGCACCTACAACATTTCAAAGGGCAGTATTAGGAATTTTTTTAGATCTAATACATGATTGTGTAGAGGTATATATGGATGATTTCACAGTTTATGGAAACACATTTGAAGAAGCCTTAGCAAACTTGGAATTTTTTTTAAAAATATGTAAAGAAGAAAATCTTTCACTTAGTCATGAGAAGTGTTTTATGATGTTTACTGAAGGAATTGTTTTAGGACATCACATTTCAAGGGATGGGATTAGAGTTGATGAGTCAAAAGTTGAAGTCATCTCTAACTTATCTATTCCAAGTTGTCAAAAAGATGTTAGGAGTTTTCTAGGATTTACAAGATATTATCGAAGATTTATAGAAAACTTCACCAAGATAGCATCTCCACTCTTCAAATTACTTACCAAAGACTGTGAATTCAAATGGAATTCTGATTGCCAGTTAGCCTTTGAGACCCTGAAAACAAAAATTTCTGAAGCACCTATTTTAAGGGGACCTAACTGGAAGTTACCTTTTCATATTTCAATAGATGCCTCAAATACAGCTTTAGGAGCAGTATTGGGACAAAAAGACCTGATTCCTTATGCCATCTACTATACCAGTAAAAATTTGACTCCTGCAGAGTTAAACTATACTGTAACTAAAAAAGAGTTTTTAGCTGTTGTTCATGTTGTTAGCGCTCAAATCTACCTTAGGCTGAAATAAGGTAAAACTCAAGGCTACATCAAACCACGCTCAGCCTCGTAGCTAGCCCTACGAGGACAGGAGAGGGCTCTCTCCGGGTCTATCTCGGCAAAAGATCTTCAAAGGGGCTGAGATGACTTATAATGAATACTGATTTTAGGCTAGTAAAGAGATAGGAAAGTTTGATTTTGATTTTTGGGTTTTTTGTTGAAAAAAATGGGAAAAACAATTTTGGGTCCGGGGATAAGGCCAGATTTTTGCAGAATTCGAGTTGGGGCGAGGTAGGCAATAGTCTTGATGCTTTTGATCAGGTGTATGGATGGATCAGAATGACAAGGAGCTGAAGAGGGCAAGGGAGAACATGGATCCTCTCCAAACAGGCGAAAACATGTAAAACTAAACAAATTTAAAGGCAGAGCACTGTAAACAATGGATTCAACCTCATTTACTCATTTATTTAGTTTCAGAAGCATATGAAGGGAATGGCATACATTAAACATGAAAGAACTTACAATAAACTGAGAGAAAACACCATCAAGAACCGAAAGCCACAAGAATCCCAACAGGTGCTACAAAACCTCTGATCTTTCCTTAGCCAAAATATGAAAAATATGTACAATAGTGTGCCAAAATCTTCCCAAGAGTCCAACCTATCCAACCTCTGAAAATGATTGAGAAATTACATCATATAGACCATCCTAACCCCTTCCCACACCTCTAGGGGTCGAATTCCTCCTTCTAGGAGCAGTTTCAACTAATTCTAAACAAGGAGCTAGAATATAGGCATCCAAACAACTTGCCTCTAAAAGGAAGGAAACTGATTCTTTCACTTGATTTTTACTTTTTTAGGAGTGAATCATCTAGAATAGGTAAAAGTGAGTCCAAGTTACATGCCAACCATAAAATTACATCAATATAACTCAAAAATTACATCCACAAGCAAAACTGTTCCAACTAGCCGAAATCCTGAGCTCGAAAATGAAAAGTCAGCCAAAAATCTATATGCGTAGCGCGCCTGAGCCATATGCATAGCGCGCCTTTCTGCCTACTTTTGGGGCACTTCCCGGCATCCACATTGAGCTCATGATAGTTCGTTGGAAAGCCTTTGATGTTGGCTATCCAACGCAAGTGGAATTTCCAAATTTGGAGCTCATTTGACCCTCCAAAACTTCATTCTCCCAGAAGTACTTCCTGCTGGTGCAAAAGGTGGCAGAAAGGTGGTTTTCATGGTGTTTTTGGGCCCTTTGACCATCCAAAACTTGATGAAATGCTTCAGCCATACTGGAGAATGAATAAATTACCATGAAAAACGCAAAAATATAAATTTTTCCTCCAGCAAGTGTCGCAATCATAAGCGAGCGCGTCGACGCGCTACTCGTATGGCCGAAAAATCTGTTTTGAGACCAAAATATTTCAAAATGACAAAAATTTCTCCAAATTTTCTCAAATTCGGAGCGAAGACCCTCCATCATGCATCATGCCTAGCCACTGAAGCCTCGGCCAAAATCCAGAGTGGATCAGGTGTTTCACGACGCTTCAGTGTCCTCCTGGTGTATGCAGTTCATTGGTGCAATCTCTGTCTTGGTCATATAATGTATCGATGTCCGCCTCCATGATGTTGCAAAATCTGTGTTGGCTTGAATGAGATGAAGAATGAGGATTTGGTGCTTTGTTTCAAACCCCAAATGTGGAGGAACTGTGGGAAATAGGGTCGTGTGAACAGTGGACTGTAGGAAAATGAGCTATGGGAACAACATGATTCAATTAAGTGAAGAAAATATGCTTGAGTCAAGTGAAATTAAGGATGTGAGTACAGTCACTTGACTGTATGGAATTTTGGAACCTATAACTGATATGAAGGATGGAAAGTGGTAACAAATGGCTAGTTTTAGGGATGGGATATAGGGAAATAGGAGAGGGACGAAGTAATATGAGTGCTTTTAAAGGGAATAGGGAAAAGGGAGGCATTGTATGATGATATGAAAGTAGTGGGGAAATGAAAATACAAGTGAGATATGGAATGTTTTGGCACCAAATTCAAATTCTAAAACTTCAAATTCAAACCCTAAAGAGGCATTTCTTTACAATAGAGTAGGATTTATGTTCTTCAACATTCATACTCTTACAACCGATCTTCAAACAACTCCAAACACTGACCAAAGATAATAGAAAGATGATTTAAACTTACATGAGGCAAAGGAGACTGAGAGAATTTTAATTTTGAAGAGCAGTGGCAAAAATTTTGTGTTCTGGCCCAATGCGTAGTACACACTTTATATGCGTAGCGCGCTACATAGTGCATTTTGCAGGAGGCTTTTGGAGGCCTTCCCGGTGTCCAAATTGAGCGAGTGATAGCTCGTTGGAAAGATATTGGAGTATAATTTCTAACACAAGTGGAATTTTTCAATTTGGAGTTCATTTACCCTGTCAAAAATCAGTGAATAAATCACAAAAATTTTGAGTTCTGGCCCAATGCGTAGCGCGCACTTTATATGCGTAGCGCGCTACATAGTGCATTTTTTAGGAGGCTTTTGGAGGCCTTCCTAGTGTCAAAATGGAGTGTGTGATAGCTTGTTGGAAATATCTTGGAGTCTGATTTCCACCCCAAGTGGAATTTTTCAATTTGGAGTTCATTTACCCTGTCAAAAATCAAATCTCCCAACACTACTTCCTGCAGGTGCATCAATTCTCCTGAGGCAACGGTATTCTTGAAATTTATCCAAAACCATTATACCTGTATAAAAATAAAAGGAGGTTTTTCTTCCTTGGCATGTTGTGTACAAAAACATCTCTCAGTTTTCCAAAATTCATCTTTTATTGCTCTGAAACATCATTTGAGTGAAACCTATCCCGATGTGTGAAACAAGGGATTTTGTCGAAATGAAGCGAAATGAAGGGGATAAGGGGCTTCTAAATTCTTGGGGAAATTTTGGGAAGTAGGGAGGGATGTTAGGAAGTAGGGGAAAGTGGAATCTCAGAGATTGAGTGAGGGGAAGGGGTCCAAAAGGGCAAAACACAAGCCTAGCCTAGAAAATTGCCAAGTTGTGGCAAGAAACTAGGGTTTGTGCAAAAATGAGGAATTTGGGGAATATTAGTGATGGGAAGTGTTTAATAAGGTACATTAATGATAGGGGAAGGTGTATGAACATCAGGATACAAGTTTTTCTAATTATTTGACCATCCAAGAGAAATTACCTCCAAAACCCTAGGAGAGGGAAATGGACCTTACCAAGGCACAACTGAAGCATGAACAAGCTATAAAATGACCCAATGGAACTTGACATGATGATGAAAACCCTCTGAATGATGGTACACTCAGCTGAATGGTGACATGGAATGACATTTGGACAACTTTGAAAAGAGTGAAAACAAACCCTAGACCTAATGCCTAGTGAGCAAATTTTGCTTGAAGGCTCACTGAAATGACAAAATTTGACCTTGACACCTTAAAATCACTTTGTAAGAGCATGTTTGATCACTGAAGGAAGGTTGCAAAGGCTGACACTAACATTGGCTCCAATGGGGATGGTAGCTCCTTGGAGGTGCCAAGAACGACAGATCTTTGGGAGAGCAGACCAGTGCCTTATCCATTGGGCAATGGAATCAAAAACTCAAACTGAAATGCATGACTGAAAATTGATGACTTGATGACACAAATTGACTCTCACTCAACTAAGAACTGACTTGATACTTAAACACAACTGACAAACTGGAAATATGCTCAATATGAAGCTTATTCAATACAACCTACTCTAACAGTTTCATTCATCACCTGATCAAGTGAAATGAAACAACCAATGCAACCATGTAAGCATCCTGGCTGCTGTTTGATTGCTTCCCACATGCTTACTGATGCACAGGAAAAGGAAAGAATCGAAAGGCAACTCCCATGGAAATTTGAACTCAAGCTGACTGCTGATAAACTTGCAAAGCATGAATTGACTGGATGACTGCAAGAATACTGCGAAAGGATCTTCATAAACATAGCTCTGGTCCAGATAATCTCCATACCTTGATCTTAAAATTTTCCTCACATCTGCGGTGCTTTTCTTTGGTGATTGCAACAAGCTCTCAAAAGGATCCTGAAATTCATGAAAAACCAAACTCCGTTGCTGATTCCAGACAGAACAAAAGTCTCCTTTATCAATCTCCTCATATGAAAAATCTGTTGAACAACACAATGAAATTGAATTTTGAACAAGATTATTATCAACATTCTTTTCGGGCACATGGTTAGCTAATGGAGAAGAACTTTTACAGCAAACATCATCCAACACACGAGCAATAGGATCATTAAAAACTTGAGAATACTGCTGTAATGTATCCATTGAAACTGTATGACATCCTACTGGCCGTTCATCTTTTTCTTGAGAGATATTACGAAGATTCTGCCTTATAAACTGAAATGCTTCGAAACAAAAGGGTATAGAATTTTCCTGCATCATCAAATCATGTATTTCATCTTCCACACCTTCATCTGTAATCTGACCTTCAATTGCATTGGATGGCTGCAAATCTGATGCTACAGGCTGCTCAAAAATCTCGTTATCTGTCTCATCCTCAACATTAACACTGAGAGATTGCTGATTTCCTATGGGCTGCTCATTTGAAGATTTACTATGCAATTTTTTCCTCAAAAACTGAAATGATTCAAAACATAAAGGTACGGAGTCACCTTGAATCATTAAATCATGTGTGCCCACTTCCAAATCTTCAGCTGCAACTTGACAATCAATGACTTTTGGGGGCTGCAAATCTGAATATGAGAATTTTTCGTTGCCCTCAAGACGATCCAGATCAAGACTTGTTGACGTTTGATTTCTGATTGCATGGAAGTTATCTCTAATGAACTGAAATGAATCAAAACAAAAAGGCAAAGATCCTTCACTTACTTCAAAATTTTCTGCACTTTCCTCATCATTTTCATAGCTGATATGCATCGGTTGATCACTGTACTCGAGCTGCTGAAAGTGAACTTCCTCCTCGCACAAACTAGCTACTGATTTTTCTGCAAGATTAGCTTCTGTTTGGAGAACATAATCATCATCATACTGATCAAACTGAGGCAATTCATCGGTATAAAACACATCATCAAACATACACATCATATCAACAGCTCTCTCTTCTTCACAATGATCTATAAAACAATCACTATGACAACTGGGATCAGAAACAAAATGTTTTGGGTCAGCAACTTGTTCTTGAATGTCATTTTCATTTTTTGCAGTCATTTTCCGCACCATCTCTTCTACTGTGTTTACGAAAAGATCAAGATTTTCCTCTGAAAGTGTCAGCTGCTCTGAAACATTATTCTTTTCTTCTTCCTTCAACCTTGCCCTCAAGATCAGCAAATGAGCCTCTACATTCACTGCCTTGTTCTGCATTTCGTGAAGTGTTGCAATATTCTTTTCTCTCAACTGAAACTCCATTTCCGGATCAAAGGCACCCGGGTAGTGCAAGAGAGCAGATCTAGGAGAAGGTCTTATATCAGTTGGCATTGAAAAATATACTTGGTTAAATCTGGCAGAAAACTGTTGTACTGTCTCCCCTGGCAGTCTTTTCAGCTGGTTATACTCTTCTATAATAAGGAAAGGATTCTGTCCAATCATCCACCTGTCAAGGAAAACTTTGACAAACTTCTGGAAATCTGAAATGCTCGCATCAGGCAGGGCTTTAAACCAACTCTTCACTTGGCCTTGCAAAGAAAGAGCAAAAAGCCTAATACTAACATCTTCATCATCAACTTCAAAAATATCTAGAAAAGTCTCAACATTCTGCACATGTTGCTCAGCGTTGACATTGTTACATTCACCGTCAAATCTTGGTAGATATAGGTCATAATTTGCAGGAAAAGCATGAAGAACAGAAGGTAAAACAAGAGGTTTGTACCGATCTGGGACTATGAAAGGTGTAGGAGTATATACAAGAGCTACGGGATCAGTTTTGTTTTCTTTAGGCTCATCACTCTGAAGAGAGTCATCATAAGATGTGGGAAAAGTAAGGAGACCAGGATCAAAGGGAAACTCAGCATTTACACTTTTTGAATGGGTCGAGTGAAGATTTTGATCACCTTTCTCATACAACAAATTCTGAAAAACTTTCAGGACAGCTTCAAGAACAACAAAGAAATAGTTTACAAGAAAGCAGATTAGATCCTGAATACCATTCCACTTTAGATACCTGAACTTTGTGTAAGATCCTTCCATTTTCTTAGAGAAAGAGTCAGTCCTCCAGACTTTGAATTGGAGTCACCAGGTGAATGATTTCAGCCTTCTTATGTCTGATCGTTGTCCACCATCAACCATCAGATCCGAACTCGATACATGTACTGGGGCAATTTATAAGTTAAGTGTTACGATTACAAGCTAGACCGGAGATCGACTGAAGCAGCGTTTATCTACTATGCACTCGCAGAGCAAGAGCAGTTCGAAAGCTACCTGGCGTGACTTCAGGCTCCGTCTGTAGCTATAAATCAAACAACACTAACCAGCAAACCAATTTCTCCCCAGTATGGTCGCCACTATGTTAGCGCTCAAATCTACCTTAGGCTGAAATAAGGTAAAACTCAAGGCTACATCAAACCACGCTCAGCCTCGTAGCTAGCCCTACGAGGACAAGAGAGGGCTCTCTCCGGGTCTATCTCGGCAAAGGATCTTCAAAGGGGCTGAGATGACTTATAATGAACAATGAATACTGATTTTAGGCTAGTAAAGAGATAGGAAAGTTTGATTTGGATTTTTTGGGTTTTTGTTGGAGAAATGGGAAAAACAATTTTTGGGTCCGGGGATAAGGCCAGATCTTTGCAGAATTCGAGTTGGGGCGAGGTAGGCAGTAGTCTTGATGCTTTTGATCGGGTATATGGATGGATCAGAATGACAAGGAGCTGAAGAGGGCAAGGGAGAACATGGATCCTCTCCAAACAGGCGAAAACATGTAAAACTAAACAAATTTAAAGGCAGAGCACTGAAAATAATGGATTCAACCTCATTTACTCATTTATTTAGTTTCAGAAGCATATGAAGGGAATGGCATACATTAAACATGAAAGAAATTACAATAAACTGAGAGAAAACACCATCAAGAACTGAAAGCCACAAGAATCCCAACAGGTGCTGCAAAACCTCTGATCTTTCCTTAGCCAAAATATGAAAAATATGTACAATAGTGTGCCAAAATCTTCCCAAGAGTCCAACCTATCCAACCTCTAAAAATGATTGAGAAATTACATCATATAGATCATCCTAACCCCTTCCCACACCTCTAGGGGTCGAATTCCTCCTTCTAGGAGCAGTTCCAACTAATTCTAAACAAGGAGCTAGAATATAGGCAGCCAAACAACTTGCCTCTAAAAGGAAGGAAATTGATTCTTACATTTGATTTTTACTTTTTTAGGAGTGAATCATCTAGAATAGGTAAAAGTGAGTCCAAGTTACATGCCAACCATAAAATTACATCAAGATAACTCAAAAATTACATCCACAAGAAAAACTGGTCCAACTGGCTGAAATCCTGAGCTGGAAGGTGAAAAATTGACCAAAAATCTATATGCGTAGCGCGCCTGAGCTATACGCGTAGCGCGCCTGAGCTATACGCGTAGCGCGCCTTTCATCCTGCTTTTTGGGCACTTCCCGGAGTCCGAATTGAGCTCATGATAGCTCGTTGGAAAGCCCTAGATGTTGGCTATCCAACCCAAGTGCAATTTTTAAATTTTGAGCTCATTTGCGCCTCCAAAACTTCATTCTCCTACAAGTACTTCCTGCTGGTGAAAAAGGTGGCAGAAAGGTGGTTTTCATGGTGTTTTTGGGCCTTTTGATCATCCAGAACTTGATGAAATGATTTGGCCATACTGGAGCATGCGTAACTTACCATGAAAAATCCAAAAATATAAATTTTTCCTTCAGCAAGTGTCCCAATCATAAGCGAGCGCGTCGACGCGCTACTCGTATGGCTGAAAAATCTGTTTTGAGACCAAAATTTTTCAAAATGACAAAAATTTCTCCAAATTTTCTCAAATTCGGAGCGAAGACCCTCCATCATGTATCATTCCCAACCAACGAAGCCTTGGCCAAAATCCGGAGTGGATCAGGTGTTTCACGACGCTTCAGTGTCCTCCTGGTGTATGCAGTTCAGTGGTGCAATCTCTGTCTTGGTCATATAATGTATCGATGTCCGCCTCCATGATGTTGCAAAATCTGTGTTGGCTTGAATGAGATGAAGAATGAGGATTTTGTGCTTTTGTTTCAAACGCCAAATGTGGGAGGAACTGTGGGAAATAGGGCCGTGTGAATAGTGGACTGTGGGAAAATGAGCTATGGGAACAACATGATTCAATTAAGTGAAGAAAATATGCTTGAGTCAAGTGAAATTAAGGATGTGAGTACATTCACTTGACTGTATGGAATTTTAGAACCTATAACTGATATGAAGGATGGAAAATGGTAACAAATGGCAAGTTTTAGGGATGGGATATAGGGAAATGAGAGAGGGACGAAGTGATATGAGTGATTTTAAAGGGAATAGGGAAAAGGGAGACATTGTATGATGATATGACAGTAGTGGGGAAAGGAAAATACAAGTGAGATATGGAATGTTTTGGCACCAAAGTCAAATTCTAAAACTTCAAATTCAAACCCTAAAGAGGCATTTCTTTACAAGAGAGTAGGGTTTGTGTTCTTCAACATTCATACTCTTACAACTGATCTTCAAACAACTCCAAACACTGACCAAAGATAATAGAAAGATGATTTAAACTTACATGAGGCAAAGGAGACTAAGAGAATTTGAATTTTGAAGAGCAGTGGCAAAAATTTTGTGTTCTGGCCCAATGCGTAGCGCGCACTTTATATGCGTAGCGCGCTACATAGTGCATTTTGCAGGAGGCTTTTGGAGACCTTCCCGGTGTCCAAATTGAGCGTGTGATAGCTTGTTGGAAAGCTCTTGGAGTCTAATTTCCAACCAAAGTGGAATTTTTCAATTTTTAGTTCATTTACCCTGTCAAAAATCAGTGAAGAAATGACAAAAAATTTGAGTTCTAGTCTAACGTTAGCGCACTTTATTATGTAGCATCGTTATTAACTGAGTTTTCGCAGGAGGTTTTTGAGGCCTTTCCTTGTCCAAATGATGTGATAGTCATATGGAAAGATGTTGGAGTCTAATTTCCAAACTCAAGTGAATTTTTGAAATTTGAAATTTATTTACCCTATCAAAAATCAAATCTCCCAACACTACTTTCGCAGGTGCATCAATTCCTCCGAACGGTATTTCTGATATTTATCCAAAAAATTACACCTGTGTGTGCGTTATGATTTTTTTCTTTCTTGGTACGTTTTAGACAAAAACCCCTCTATTTTCCAAAAATTCATTTTGCGTATTTCTCTTTGACCATCATTTTTTGTCTAAACTCTATCCCGATGTGTGAATGATGATTTTGCTCTTGATGGTGCTTAAAATGAAGCGAAATTAAGGGGATAAGGGACTTCTAAATTCTTGAGAAAATTTTTAGAAGTAGGGAGGGATGTTAGGAAGCATGGGAAAGTGGAATTTCAAATATTGAGTGAGGGGAAGGGGTCCAAAAGGGAAAAACACAGGCCTAGCCTAGAAAATTGCCAAGTTGTAGCAAGAAACTAGGGTTTGTGCGAAAATGAGGAATTTGGGGGATCTCAGTGATGGGAAGTGTTTAATAAGCCACATTAAGGATAGGGGAAGGTGTATGAACATCAAGATACAAGTTTTGCTGATGATTTGAACATCCAAGAGAAATTACCTCCAAAACCCTAGGAGAGGGAAATGAACCTTACCTACAATAAATTTAAGCATGAACAAGTCACTATGAAATGACCCAATGAATTTGATAGATGATGAAAACTTCCATCGATCATACACCTGCATCATATTGGTGACATGAATCGACATTTGGACAACTTTGAAGGAGTAAAAGCAACCCCCAGACCTAATGCCTAGTGAGCAATTTTTTCAAGTTGATCAAACAACAAAATTTGACCCTATTAATTTTACAAGATCACTTTTAGCAGGTAAAAGAAAAGTTTGATCATCAAGGAAAAGCTTCTAATTAGCTAATTCAACACATGCCATAATGATTCACCAGACACTATAACAAAGTAATGAAACTTTGTTCACACAGATCATTCTCGCACTAGATACTAATGAACAAATCAATTAATAATGGCAGAGTCATAAGATGGTTATTGCTTTTAAAAGAATTCAACATTACCATTCTAGATAGGCCTGGAAAACAAAACACAGTAGCTGATTTCCTATATAGACTCCAAAACGTCAAAGATGACACTCCAGTTGA
Organism: Pinus albicaulis; assembly: GCA_034641835.2. Lineage (NCBI taxonomy): Eukaryota > Viridiplantae > Streptophyta > Pinopsida > Pinales > Pinaceae > Pinus > Pinus albicaulis. Next base: position 148,878,428 of record CM076576.1, read on the forward strand.
AGATCAATTTCCCGATGAATATCTTTTTGCAATTTCTACTCAGACTCCTTGGTTTGCTGACATTGCTAATTATTTATTTTCAGGAAAATTTCCTTCAATAATGAATGCAAGAGACAAAATAAAAATCATTCATGACAGTGCAAAATATTCATGGGTTGCTAATGAGTTGTACAAAACTGGTCCAGATTTTATCATTAGGAGACAGGTTTTCACAAAGACATACCGGGGAGATTCTCAAAGAATGTCATGATGAACCTTGTGGCAGACACTTTTCTGATAAGAGGACAACCTATAAGATCCTTCATTTAGGATATTATTGACCATCCTTGTTTAAAGATGCTAAAGAGTATGTCAAAAGGTGTGACAATTGCCAAAGGGTAGGGAAACCTTCTCCTTCAGGTGAGATGCTATTAAAACCTCAGGTACATATTGAACCTTTTGAAAAATGGGCTTTTGATTTTGTAGGACCTATTAGTCCTCCATCAAGACAAAAGAGATATATATTAGTTTGCACCGATTATGTTACCAAATGGGTAGAGGCCAAACCATTACTTTTTTCTAATGAAGCATCTGTAGTTAATTTTCTTTTTGAGGATATTTTTACTCGTTTTGGTGTCCCAAGGGAAATTGTTACAGATCAAGGAGCTCAATTTACATCAAGGCTAGTGGAACAAATGATGGAGAGCAAAATTAGATGCGAAACTACTCTATCATCCACAAGCAAATGGCCCAGTGGAATCTACTAATAAAGTCATTGAAGGGATCCTAACAAGGACTGCTCATTTACATAGAAGAGATTGGGCAGATAGGCTTCCTAAAGCCTTGTGGGCCTATAGAACTACATGGAGAAGCAAAATAGGCCATACTCCTTATGCACTTGTTTATGGAAAGCAAGTTTTGTTTCCCATAGAGTTCCAGATTCAAACTTTCAAAATGGTAGTTCAAATTTAGACTTGATTCATTTAGGCAATAAAAGCATGATTGAGCATACAATACATTGGATGAAATCGACAAGATGCGTCAGAAACAAGTCTTAGTCCAACAACAAAGGACTAGATGGCATGGACAAGTACATCAAGGGAAAGAAATTGGCGGAAGGTGACTAGGTTTTCTTGTTTGATTCAAAGTTCAAGGATTTTCAAGGTAAATTTCAAACACATTGGCTTGGGCCATATGAAATTATAAGAATTTTTGACAATGGAGCAATAAAAATCAGGACAATAGATGAAGAAGAGGTCACTTTTCTTGTGAATGGTCATAGATTGAAGCTGTATCATAATCCACTCTCAAGAGAAGAATTTGTCAAGAAATTCCAGGAAAGCAGTGATATGAAGTTAATGAAGAAGAATTTTTCTTCTTCATCAACTTAAGTGAATTTTCTGAAGTCAGATATTGAAAAAAATAAAAATAAAATAAAAAATAAAAAAATAAAATAAAATAAAGTATAAACATGAAAACCAATCACTGATTGGCATGTTTATACAGAAAAGGTGGAGTGAAAATCAGAATCTTTCTGACACTCTAGCTTTTCAAATCTGTTTTTCTCTTTGCAAGCAGTTATTATAAAATCATAAGTGCAGATCCATTTCACTTATGGTCCATCTCATTTTTCCATTTCATTCATTCATCCACACTTCATTCATTTCACCCCATGGTCCACCTCATTTCCATTCCAGCCTCATTTCCATTCCAGATTTTTAAGTCTGATGTTTTTCTACAATTGAATAATACATATCATGAATTGCAGGCCACTTCTCATACTTCACTCCATTTCATAAGATGTGATCCATTCCACTCCATTACTCACTTCATTCATATTCCATTACACCATATTTTATTATCCATCTTCACTCATTCCATACAACATTCCATTCATGCTCCAAACCATTCCATTTCATGTTTCAAGTCTTCTACAGGTACATTTTGCAGCCAGTTAGACATTCTGCATCCAGTCAGACATTCTGCAGCCAGAGATCCTGAAGGCACTGTCTAGTAATCACCTGATCTGCAATAAAATGATCCTGCATATCCATGACAACAAGAAAAATCAAGAAGGTTATGAAGACTCAAAAATTAATGATTTTCAGGAGAGAAAAAAGCATATGAAGAACACAAAAAAAAAAATCAGAGGAAAGGCAAAGGTAAAATTTCTGATTATAATGACATATCATGTAAAATTTTAGTATAGTTAAGTTATGAATAATTCAAAAATTTGTTTTAATTAATTTTTTTGATCATGCCTAACCAACCTCCCGCAAAACTTTGGATAAAACTCCTTCTATTTCACCATTTCAAATCCCATATTCGATCATCATTTAATCTAAACGGTTAAAGTGCTGAAGTGATTGGATTAGTCATGTCACTAGGCCAAAGCATTTAATGATGATTTTGAATTCATTACAAAATATCTCCGCGGTCTCTTCTTCCATGATATCTTTCAACTCATATACATCATCCTCACCTCATTATATTCACTCCGCAATCACTCCATATCATTCTTTCCCGTAGCCAACTCTTAACCATTTCAGTCTGTAAAACAGAGGAAACATCTGTGGGGCAAAAACATCTCTGTAACAGCCGTTGTCACCGTGAACAGAGGAGCAACAATTTGAAGGTTGGAAAGCGGAGTTATGGGTCTTATAGTGAGGACTGAACCGATTGGTACTAAGTACTTGGAAGGTTATCCTCAAGTCAGAGAAATGTTACAACAATCAGGGTGGTTGCAATTCTTTGAAAAATTCAGTGTGTTTCACAAAGAGGTGACCAAAACGTTTGCAAGATCCTTCAAAGGAGCTGAGGTCAAGATAGGAGATATTAAATTCACCATTACAGAAGCTTCCATTGCAGAAGGAACCGAATTGCCCAGACAAGGAGAAAGGTGGTTCAAGAATAGAGAATTTCATAACGAAGCATGGAAGCAGATACTCAAGTCACCAGGTATGGACGTTACCATTTTTAAAAAGGGTATCCCTAGCTCTGCACTAAAGAACAAATGGAGGAACATGTTGCTTATCTTGCAAAAATTCATCACTTGTGAAGGAAGATATGGTACTTTCTATGTCTATCATATTCGGTTGATAATGCATTTCCTAGAAGAAGAACTTAATTTGCCCTTTTTCTTGCTTCATAGTTTAAAGAAAATGGCCTCAAGTGTTCAAAAGAGAATTCAATTTCTGGAAACCACCTTATACCACCATGGTTTAGTCAAAATTTTGATTGAACATCATTTGAGCAAAATGGGAGATAATTGGGAAGAGTTCTTAGTGAGAAATCACTTTGAAGAACCCAAGGAACCTCCACCTCAAGAAAAACCTACAAAAAGAAACAGAAGATGGAAAACCTCCAAAACTAAAACTGGTAAAACAATACAAGAAAGCAGTGAAGAAATGATTTCTGAGAAATTGACTCAGATCAAGAAGCAGCTTAAGAAAGAGAGGATAATAAGAAAATTTTCTAGAGAGAAAGGAGAAGGGCCATCTCAACCGAGAAGGAGCCATAGACTTAGAGGGATACTAAAGAAAACAAAGGTTAAAAAAACTGGATTCATAAACATAGAGGACGAAGAAACACCTACTGAGGAGGATTTTGATGAAGAAGTTCCAAAAATTGACCCAGCACAACAAGAAATTTACAACTATGTTGAAACATTAGAGAGGAGAGCTTCAGAATTTAGAGACAGAACCCCTAGCCCACCAAAGTCTGAAATTGATATGCTAAGAAGAGATAGGTATGAGTTAGAAGTACTCAACAATAATATCAAGAATGAGAATGAAATTCTGAGAGAGCAGGTTAAACTGAAAACTAGTATGAATTCAACTCTGTCTCTACAAATGCAAAAGTTGTATAAGATCAGTGAAAAATTGAAGAAGAGAAATAAAAAGTTAACCAGGGCACTCACAAATTTGAGATTCAAGTTAGTCATAAGAAAGCCCAGAAGGCCTTTGACTGCCAGGCAAAGCAGAAGAAGAGGGTTGGATGTCCTTACAGAGGTCACAGAGTTCATGGAATAGTTGCATGGGGACATGCAAGAATCTAGCAGTGGGGGTATGTCGAGCTCCAAAGATGTTCTTTCTTGCACCACACCCCACTCCATTTTATTTTTTCCATTATTAATCATAGGCTAAAATGATCAGTAGAATTAGTTAAAATTTATTTAAGAATGAATATCATGACTAAATTGCTATGTTTTTATGATTTTGTCATTGTAGTACTTTTTGAACTAGATCTAGCTACAGAATGCAGACATTCTGTAGCTAGTTGTCGATTCTGCAGCTGTCTTCATGTCTACGCAGGTTCCAGGTGTCATCTTGGAGAAAAACACATATGGGCGTATTCCACATCATTCCCTCATCATTTTTTGCTCTCCACGAAGTTTGAACGGAATTCTGTAGGCGGTTATGTACGTGGGAACTCAAACTAGGAGAGAGACTCCTAATAGGACAAGGACAGTCCAGATGTCCTTAATTCTATTACGTGACCACCATCAGAGTCCTAGTTTGGTTTTTATTTGGAAATACAATTATCCCTAGGTTATCTCAAGATAGTTATGTAATGTTGATTATAAATATGGCTCGGGAAACCGAGGGACAAGGTTAGATTTTGTATTTGACTGCTAGATTTCAGAAGTACGAAAACACTCTGTTTTGAAGTAATTTCTCTCTAATGCAAGAAGTATCACTTTATTGAAAGCACTGAGTCAATCTTGAAGTAGATTTTGCATGCTACTCTGGTGGTAGAGGGCCCCTGCCTCCTGAGCAGCCTTGTTTATACGGTTTAGATAAGTATTTTAGTCTCGTTTTTCATTTCTAGCTTAAGCATGTTTCTGAAGTTTATGTTTCATGCTTGTTTACATTGATCATCACAGCTAGACTTACTCTTATAAACTCTTCCAAAATATCATCATGATGAATAAGGCATAGTTGTGGTGTTGTAGGTTTTAGTTGCATTTCCTTTTGAATTTTATGATTTATGCTTGTTTACACTAAGTGTCACAGCCAGTCTTACTCCTACAAACTCTTCCAAAACATCATTAACAATGAATAAGAAACAGTTGTGGTATCTTAGATTTTAATTGTATTTGCTTTCAAATCTTATGCTTATGTTCAATTGCATTGAATAATACAGCCATAATTGTTTTTACAAACTCTTCCAAAATATCATTCACATTGAACAAGATGGGCTGTAGAATTCCAATAGACTAGCTGCATGTTAATTTAGTCATAACACTCCGGAGGTTGATTGCATTTAGTTCAGCTCTGTCACTACATTTCAAGCTTTGATAATGGCATTTTAGTTTAACTCTGTTCACTGTACTTCAAGTAGATTAGTAGCACTCTAGTTTAGTCTTAGCTCACTGTATTAGCATTACAGTTTAGTTGTTATCCATTGCATTCTAAATTGTATTAGTTGTTAAATTTATATACCACGGTCTTCATTATTTACAAAAATTCTTTTGTTCCAACCTCATATTAATACATAATCATCTGGATAGAAGCTAGTATCAGTCTAAGGCCTGGAGTATTTTGCAACCTTTTTACCATTTCACAAATAATCCTTTTCTCAAGGACTATTCTAAAAAGAAATCTATAACTTTTGAGTGAGGCCTAGTGGTGCTAAATTGAGTTGCAGAAAAGAATTAGAAGTTAGTTTAGAGTATAAATATTATTGTGCTACAAATTTTATTTTCCAAATATGTTCCAATAAACCTTTAACCATGGATGAGATGTTGTAACATTGTAAGTTGATTGTTTATTTAGGAGAACTTCATTTACACTTAACTTGTCCATTTCTCAAGCTCTTCCAACACATATTTAATGAATGAATTGGATAAGTTCAAGCTCATGTTGTGATTTATTTCCTTGCAATGAAGTCATTATCAAGCTTTGCATTTGTTGTTTGCTAGCCATAGTTTAGGCTTTGTTCTGTTTTAGTATTTGCATTTGTTATTTGCCATCCATAGTTTAGGCCTTGTTCTGCTTTAATATAACCAATAGCTTCTTTTCACCAGCATTTATTTCTTTCCCTTTTCAAACATAAAACCATAAAACCAAAAACATCAGAAAACACTAAACACAATGTAGTGAGAAACAAATACCTAGGCACATATAGTGCACCACACTTTAGCAGTTTACCAACCCTGGTTGACAATTAATGAACTCAATTTAGGAACACTAGGTTGAGCACAAACAACTAGTGCCATCAGCATCTCCAAGAATCCTATCATGCATTCAAAAACAAAACACATTTCGATCAAATATCATTTTGTTAGAGAACAAGTCGCTGAAAAGAATATCAAACTTGAGTATGTTTGTACAAAAGAACAAATTGCTAATATCTTCACTAAACCTTTACCTCGTGAAGCATTTGAATATCTTCGTCAAAAGCTTGGGATTCTCCCAAGTTCTCATTAGATTACAGGTCTGCAGGACGGTTGTGTGTTAGGGGGAGTGGAAGTGTGTACAGGTCCGCAGGATGGTTGTGTTTCAGGGGGAGTTACCCTTTGCCATTGATGTCAAAGGGGGAGAGAATGTTGTAGGAAGAGGTGTCATGATCGCAGGGGGAGTACTTGTGTTGCCATCAATGCCAAAGGGGGAGATTTTTGATCAGCGGTTGTCATTGATGTCAACCCAAGCAGCACTAGGGGCTAACCCAATATTGCATGGGAATTTTGACCTACCAAATTAATATATTCTGGGTCAATAATGATTTTGATGGTTTCTACTTGTCGAGATGTTTCTGTTGATATATGGCACGCCATGTAATTCTTCACGGTTTGAGAGATATTCATGTTTGAAGTTTGTACCCCCAGTTAGTGGGCTAAAACCCCATGGGGTTGGGGCATGGGTCATTGAAATAATTATTGATATTTTTTGAGCTCCTAAAATCCCTCCCAAGTTCACTTGTTGAAGCCCCTCTCAACCTAAGCATTTATATAAATTGCGATCCTCATTTCCTCCTTATGCAAGGGATTTGGCTATCTAAAACAGGTCATCGTGGAATTTCTCTCTAAATTTTCTACGAAGGTTACATTGTGGCCAGCAACAACCCCCCTTCTTATTTAGTATTATCACTAATACTAAATAAGTGGGGACTCTTAGCAAAAATTTAAAAATTAATTAGTGCTTGTATTTCCTTTTTTCAATAAAACTTACTATCATAAACTTAATAGAATATTCCTTGAAAAATCTATAAAAAATTAAGTTTTATGATAGGATAGAATAAAATCATTCTTTAAATAAATATCACATCGCAAATAGGTAATGAATACCTCCTTACAAGCGGAATTCTAAGATTGCGAGATTGCGATGCGAAACTACGCACTAAAAGAACATTCATCGCATCGCATCCTTCAAATGTCATATCTTACATTGAAAAACCTCAAACCACCGATGTGTGATGACACATATCGCAAATCGCGTTTCACAGAAAAACACATTAACAAATGTTTGTCATATGTTACGCTCTTGCGATTTTGCGATATTGTGATGTAGCGATTTTGCGATGTTATGATATTGCGCTATTATGATATTACAATTTCATGAGATTGTGATCTTCAATATTGCGATTTTGCGATATTGCGAAGCAAATCGCAAATTTCCTTATCGCAGATATTTAAGGCTCATTATACGAAAAAATATTTCCATAAACCGAGACCTGGTTATGCGATTCAATGTTAATCAATGAATTGGTTGTCAATCATTAATGAAATATGGTTTCATTTTGATCGAAGAGCTATTTCATGTAAGGTGGTATATTTTATATGTCTTCAGCATTTAAAACTTTCCCGTCACCTTTTTCCTATCATTATTCTCACTTAATTCGTAAACTGCAGGAGTAAAGAACAAAGAACTATACAAAGCAATATTCAAGATATAATGGGAAAGAAAGACAAGGCTCTAAGTTCTGAAGACAAAGAAATGACGCCCTTGTATACAGACACTGCCTATAACAAAGATGATGGTATTGCTACTTGGGAAGGCATGTATAATCTACTTGAGGAAGAAAATCCCAGAGTAATGGAGGTTAGAGCTACTGCAGGCTCACATGGATCTTCTGATGCGTCCATTACAGAGCTAGCTTGCTCATTCTTGCATCGGATAGCGGCGAGGCCTAAAATTATTCCATACACGGACATGGTTAAATGGGTACTAGACAACATGGATATTACAAACAGACAGTTTAAGTCTCAGGGTCAAGAAATCATTGGTTCATTTACTCCATGAGATTTGAGACTCATGTATCATTTTCCGAACCCATAGGCAACTTATAACAAACAGTTCATGGAGAAGTTTGCCAAAGAAAATGAAAACCCGGCAGAATGCACCAAGGACTGGTCAAGGAGGGACGAACCACTGAAAAAGGATAAACATGGTATGTATAGTATTGGTTCTCTCACTTCTCCGTATTGCTTTGCTGCTGCTATGCTCTATAGGCTTTTTGGAAAGCCAGACATTAATAAGTTTTCATCTGAATGGCTACCATTATTGAATGCTGATGTTAATGCTACTATTGTGGATTGGGCTAAGATATTATCTGACAACTTAGCCATGGCTATTTTGAATTACCGATCTAAAAGAACTATTTCTCAGAGAATTTATCCCCCTTTTTACTTATCTGCTCATGTAATGGATTCAATCTGTTATATTTCTAAGTTTCCTTTAATGGGTTGGAAATGGACGACTTAAGACCCCTTACCCATTCATATTTATCACAAAGAATTGTGGGATTCCAATTTCATTCCCTATTTTTACAAGATTTGCCATGGAATCATGTTGCCCATGTACAAAATGTTGTATGATAAATACGCTCCTAGGTTTTCTCCTGAAGCAGAAGTAGACATACTTCCTGTTGCGAGATGGTTTGGAGCGGAATTTTTTACATATGTTATGGTATTTGGAAGTTTTTCTTCCCCTCATGTCTTACCTTTGTATGTTCCTGATAAACTCATGGTAGGAGAAATTGCTTATCAAACCTGTGGAGAAGGAGGTTTGACTAAAGATTTGAAGGACAAAAAGAAGGCTATCTGGCCACAATTTCCTGTGGCCTATGGGGCCTTTTCACTATTTGATGTTGGTCATGCATTTAAAGAAGTAAACAACATTACATGTTTACGTTTGTTCAAGTTTCCAAGAAGACTGTTTGATCCTTATGATGTTGCTAAAAATTTCACTAGTGCAGTCAAAATAAGAGTGTTTTCTAAAGAAGATGATCTTTTTGATGACATGTTCCAAGAAAAAGGCACAATTAAAGAGGTTCTACATTCGGCCCAAATACGATTCCCTCCAGTATAATTTCAAGATTTCAAGATATACATAGAAAGGAGGTTAACTAGTATCCCTTTGGATAAATTACGCTTGGAACCCGTAAGGGAACCAACTCCCAGTATTAGTCTCAGTGGAAGTTCACATTAGGGGAATTTTGAGGTCTAAAATGGGCCTCCTAAGAAAAATTTACAACAAAAATAAACTTTATAACAACTAATAGGATTCAAGATGATGATGTCAACCATGGGGGATGATTTACCATTTTTTAAATAAAAGGGTAAAAATATTAAAAAATAATAAAATAATAAAACTACTTTTTCAACTCGTATTTTCAACTTATCTCCCACAATTTGTACTCAAATTTCGAGTGGGATTACTCGTTGGATGAAAAATTTAATTCCTCATACAAGGAGTACCCATGTTGCATACTTTCAATGAACCCTGCTACATTAAAAATGGGGGAAAAAAACGTGATTACAATCACGTTTTTTATGTATTTCTCATTTTTCGTGTAGTAGGACCCATCGAAAGTATACAACATGGGTACTCCTTGGATGAGGAATTAAATTTCGCATCCAACGAGTACTCCCGCTTGAAATTTGAGTGAAAACTTTGGGAGATAAGTTGAAAATATGAGTTGAAAAAGTAGTTTTTCCATTTTTCCCTCTAAAATTTGATGATGTCATCAAATCTTATTTGGTTTTTTCCACTATTATTTTATAATCTCTTTATGAGGCCCATTTTAGACCTCAAAATTCCCCTAATGAGTAGAGACAAATCTAATTCTAAGTATGGGAAAGAAACCTCTAAACACTCTAAAAAGTATGACAATGACCATGATAGAAGTGAAGGGTCAGTAAGGGATACTGCCTAGTCAAAGGAGCTTTCATAGCAACAGGTTTTGATCTCTCCACAGCTAAATCTTCCCCCTCTCATTGTACAACAACCATCAGTCAGAACTGAGTTAGATAAAGAATGGGAGACATTCAATGACTTAATCAATATTGAAGGACAGAACACACAGACACCTATGAGTAATGTACAGACAACAAAAAATATAGTCACAGGAATAACTGGAAATGTCTCGAAAATGGAACATATTCCCATTACCCCATCCTCTGAACTTATGCTCAAAATAGAGGAAATTCCTCCTCTTGATGTATTTTATAGTCCACAACACAAAGGAGTGGTAAGAAGAAAAAGAAATAAAATAAAATTGGAAAATGTGCTCTCTCATGATGCAGAACAATTAGACGTGCTATGGCAAGATCCTACTACTAATCCAACTGAAAATATCACTAAATTATCTCAGATCACAGGGGAATATGTCTCTGCAGCCATTGATAAAGCATCTGAGGTACGACAATTATTGAATGAAAAAGAAGATCAAGTACAAGTTCTGCAACAACAACTGCAACAAGCCAATGCCAACAATGAAGCATAGAGACAGCTTGAAAAATTACAGCAAGACTTCCAACAAATGCAGATAGGATATCATAACAGTTTGGCTGAAAAAGAGAAACAACTATAGCTTATGCAAGAGATGCACAAGGATGATCCCAAGCTTACAGAATTCATCACAGAATCTATTTCCTTAAATGATCAACTACTGCAGCAACAGGAAATATTATGCCAAAGAATATCACAGTGGAACTCTTATTGTGAAGAAAGTGATAAAATCACTAATCATGTCGTAGACTTATGACATGATTATGATTTAATTGATAAAAGAGTTACTGACTATTTAGCTTGGCAAGAAAAAAAGGAGGGGAAAGGAGCAGGTGCACCAATAATCAACGACAATCACAAAGTAATGTGTTTAATAATTGGGATGCACAAATCAGAAAAGCAGAACAAACAGCGGAAGAAGCAGCCATAACAGTAAGAAATATTATTGATTGTATAAATGAAAATTTGCACAAGGCAAATATGATCTCTGAAACTACTCCAGGGTATCTACCGAAAGCACAGCAACTGCAGACAGACTGAAGACAGAAGGATCAAGAAAAGGCATAATCGATTAAAAGATTAACAAAGTTAAATTGGGATTCTTACTGGACGTGTTTGGTAAAACCACACAGCCAGTGTATGACTCTCAAATGTATCATCAATTCTGCCTAGAAGATGGCGCCAGCTCTTGCCGATTCCGTTTTCACAGGACAGTTAAATTCAGAAGTCGGCCAGCCTACTCTTCTCAAACAAATGGTGAACACTTGCAATTTCAAAGAACAAATTCATAAGTAGTTAGTTGTTAATTTTTAATTTGAGATTTAGTATTAATTTTTCTTTATTTTTGCCTAAAAATAGGACCGTCATTTAAATCGTATCCTACATTTTTGTAATAAATTATTTTTAGATTTAGTTAGTAGTATTTAAACCCTTCTCATGCGTTTAGAGAAGGGTCCTGAAATTTGTCAAAAACTTGTCCTCAGAACATGCACTTTTGCACCCTCCGAGAAGGTTTTTATGAATGAATGGAACATAATTTATTGATATATACGTTTAATATCTACTACTGATGTTGCACTTTTGTACTCTTAGTAGATGTTGGATTAAGAAGAGATAAGTCATTATTGCTTGAAGCTCATGAGTAGAACTAGTTATAAATGGTACTTTTATCTCTTAACTATTTCTGCCTCTATGTTAAAGTGATATTTATGTTTAGTTGTTTATGTATTAATGCTTGAATGTTTGAGTTATCATTTGGCACTTTTGTACAATGATAGCTATTTTTTTATGCTCAATATATGAATAGCTTATTATGAGATATGTTTTTCACAATTGTTTCATCTAACCTTTTATACGAAGTGGTTTATCTTTATTGAATTATTTTCTTATAACAGTTGAATGATCTTTATTACCAATTTTTATTTGAAATCATTTTAGATCGCATAAGGAAAAGATTACATCCCGGGTTAGTTTAGAATTAGATATTTCTGTTTAATTAGAATACAATTGCATGTTATAGATTAGAATTAGAATAAAAGCATTTCACTTAGAAACTTTTAGAAAGGAAATATCGATTCTCAACACACACACACACATATTGGGAAACTGGTCCCATTATCCCCATTCGAACCCACTATACCAAACGGAAAAGGAGATACCAACCAAGGTCAGGACCGGGTGGGTATCCCCCTTGTTGTAGACCTGATTTCCAGAGCTTCAACATATTTGGCGCTAGAAGGAGGGCTTGAACCTCAGAAATATGAATGGAAAGTAAGTAAAAATATAAATACCATTCTGAGAGTAAATCGCCCTCACCATCTCCCCTGACTTCTCCATTGCACATAGAATCTTTAAATCTAGAGCCAAAAGTCGAAAGAACAACATTCACTGCCACAAACCCTGAATTTTCAGAAGAATCTGCTATTGAACCTCCTGAAGTTGAATCTTTGATTCATAAACTTCAACGATTTTCAATATCACCTCAAAGATCTGATAAATCTCAAGGCAGTGTAACTTCGCAATATAATCCTACTCATCCTCTTACCAGATTACAAAGTGAAAATCTTGGCATTCAGCCAACTAAGTTACCTCTACCTACAAGGAAGAGAGCAAGGAAATCACCTAAAGGGTCTGATAGTGAGACTCTTTCATCATCATCATCCATCTCAACCTCTTCACCGCGAAGTCAACCATCCACCCCTCCACTTCAGACTATTTTCCGTCAGTCCACTGGAGCTTCTACATCTCATTCTCAAACATCTAGAATCGTAATATCCTCATCTTCCAAACCGCAAGGATCATCTTCTGCACTTTCCTCTGTTGGTAGTTCAGCGATGGCCCAATCTCCATGGAATAACCCAGGGGCAGTCTTAATGCCTACACCCTTGAGTCAAATACCGGCTCATCCTAAAAAATGGCTGCCTAAGTTTAATTCTGAAGCAGGCATGCTAGCATAATAACATATCAATAAATTTATGTTGTCCATAAATCTCGATGGAGTTACTAATGAAGATGTTGTTGTCCGAATTTTTCCCTATACTTTACAAGGAGTAGCCAGATCATGGAATTTCTCATTACCGTCTGGATCTATTACTAGTTGGGATATCTTTCAAGATCAATTTTTGACTAAGTTTGGTGATGACAAGTCTACAATGACACTAATCAATGACTTGTCTAATCTTAGAGCTGAGTCAAAAGAACCTATCAAGGATTTTAATTCACATTTCAATAGATTGTTAAATAAAATTCCTACTGCTTCCAAGCCTAACGAAGAAGTGCGAAGTGAATGGTACATCTATGCTTTACCATCAAATATAGCAATATTTGTTGATAGGGATAACAAAACAACTTTAACTAACAATATGAAAGAAGAAATAGTAGTAGAGAAATGTATCATTGCTCTAGAAAAGAAAAATGCGATAGAGGAACGAAAATCCAAGAAGGTTACTTTTAAGGAAGATCCCAAGAAAAAACAATCGAAAGATCTATTTGATTTAGAAGGATTGCAGAAAGTTTTGAAAACCATGTCCAACGAAATGGTTGACATTAAGAAACAAGTGAAAGAAACATCTTCTAAAAAGCCGTTCAAGCCTTATAGAAGAAACCCTTCGACTGATTCAAAGTCGCCAAATGCTATCACAAGTGCTGAATCAGAAGAAGAAGAAGAAGAGGAGATTGCTACTGAAGAAACTACCGATAAAGAAGAAGTTGTAGAGGTACAAGGTATGTGGGATTTCATCCTCCCAGATGAAGAAGATCAAGAAGCATCGCCGGTTAGCACTCGAAGTAGAAATCAACTTGATCCTCCTCAACCTACTCCTAAGCCAAAGAGTGCAAGCTCAATGACTAAGGATAAAGTTGCAGCCAAGAAAACAACATCTAAAGCAACTCAAACTAGCCCAGTCCAAACAGATTCATCAACTCCATCAAAGACACTAATCGTTTCGGATGAAATGGAGTATAATATCATAGAAGACATGAAGAAAACTAGGGCTAACATCACTTTTTATGAATTGAGAAAGTTAAAACACCAGAAAAAGGTACTTTTGAAAGAATTACATGCTGTACCAGAAAAACCTTTGCCAAATCTTGTAATTTCTCAAGCTTCCAACGAGATGGGAAGACCTCCAAATAATGCGATTAGTAAAGTTGATCTAGAAAATATCACTTTAATTGGAGGAAGGTCGAGATCTCATACTCCTCCATTTCTTCTTACTTATGAAGTTTTCAATAAAAATTTGCATAATTGTTTAGTGGATTCTGGAGCTTCATCTAATATTCTACCAAAATCAATATGTGCAAAGTTGAACATTCAACCGCAAAAATTTGTGGTGCGCATTGTCTAGCTAGATCGATCGCAAGTTGAAGTGATTGGTGAATTAAATTAGGTTACCATAAGGCTGTCATCTAATCCAAAGGTATGTCAAGTTATCGACATTTTAGTTGCAGATCTTCTAGAATTTTATGGTTTAATTCTTAGCAAAGATTGGTCAGAAAAACTTCATGGATACTTTGCAACTGATTGGTCGCACATGTGGCTTCCTTATAATGGTAAACCAAATCAGATAAAGGTTGAGCGAGAAAAACATCAGAAATACATAGTAAACGGAAATGCCGGAAGGAGAAAATTGTTAGAAAATTAAATATTACAGAGCAAAGAAACACATAAAATATGCGGAAAAATACAAGCACACAAAACACATAAAACCAGAGAGACACAGATATACGTGGTTCACCCAGTTTGGGCTACGTCCACCCCGAACAGCCAATCCTTCCTTTCTATTATCCAGCAAAAATGAAGAGACAAAACCTACAGCAGATCCGCTATAATATCCTCTATTCTCTCTCTCAGTCTCCCTCTCTGTTTCTCGCTCCAAGAATACACACCTTATACCGGCCCTTGATACAATGTTCCCTTATATACCAAGGGGTTTCGCCACGGGCAAAAGCCTAATCTAAACATAACTTCTACACACTTGGATCATTGCCTAATGAGCAGCCCGGATTGACTAGAAATTATACTTTTACAAGGAAATTTTACATGTTTTTAGCTTAGAGTAGCCCGCCCCTGGTCCCATTTGACGGTATTAAATTTAAGACGGCAGTTGCCCCTTTTAAGTACGAGGGGTCAATGTTTGTGATACAAAATGAAGATAGTCGGGCTCCATACCCAACAAAAATAGACTGATTGCTAGCAATATCATTGGCAACTATTCAGTTGATTCTTTCTTAGGAAATTTCAATGCTCATACTTCACCTTACTTAGAACATTTTGTTTTATCTCAAATAGAAATTTTTTCTCAAACAGATAGTTCTAGATGTATTAATTTTATAGATACTCCTGTAAATAAATCTTTATTTTGGAAGTTATTTTTTGATGGTTCTAAGTCTAATGAAGGAGCAGGAGCAGGATGCGTGTTGATTAGTCCAGAGGGAAACAAAATTATGCTAACTTGCAGACTCGAGTTTGATTGCACCAATAATACCGCAGAATACGAGGCTTTAGTCCAAGGATTATACAAAGCAATCGGATTAGACATCAAATATCTACAAGTTTTCGGAGATTCTGAAATTGTAATCAAACAGGTACGCAATACTATACATTGTTTATCAGGTCATTTAAAGCATTATCAATCTTTAGTTCAAGATCTGACTGAACACTTTATAGCATTTAATATTTCATCAATCCCCAGACTCCAGAATGCTAGTGTAGAACTCCTAGCCAATGTAGCTTCCAAGCTCATTCCTTCAGAAGACTATAGCCCTGATCGATTTTCAATCGAATTAATCTTTAGACCCTCGATTCCTGATAACATTACCAATTGGAGGATTTTCAATGATGATCCTGATATTGTAAGTTTCCTCACATCTGAAGGATCTTACACTAATCAGATAATTGATGAAGACCAACATGACAGACAATTGCAACAAGATAGCACTAATAATGTTATGCCAAAGTTAGTAGTCAAGTTAGAAGACCTTTATGATTTGAAAGATCGATTCAAAAGATCTACCAATTCAAAACTACAAAGTTCAACTTTGAATTATGAATTAGTGAATCTAGGAACTAATACCAAACCATAGAATATCAACCTAGGCCTTGGTCTAGCTCATGAAGAAAAATTAGCGTATGTTCGTCTTTTGAAACAATAAAAAAATTTATTTGCTTGGAACTACGATGAACTCAAAACTTATGACACTTCTATCATCCAACATACTATCCCAATGATAAATGATGAAAAACCTGTCCAACAAAAGTTGAGAATGATCCATCCCAATCTAGAAAATCAGATCAAATCTGAACTCAATAAGTTATTGAAAGCTAAGATTATTTTTCCCGTTCGACATTCTAAATGGGTTTCCAATATGGTTCCTGTTAGAAAGAAGAACGAAGACATTAGAATTTGCATTGACTTTCGAAATCTTAACAAAGCCTGCCAAAAAGATAATTTTCCTTTGCCTCCTATGGAGCAAATATTGCAGGCAGTTGCAGGATCAAAATTAATGTCTTTCTTAGATGGTTTCTCTGGCTACAACCAAGTGTTGGTTCATCCTGATGATCAATTGAAAACCACATTCAGAACCAAATGGGGCACTTATGCATATCAAAAGATGCCTTTTGGTCTGATCAACGCTGGTGCCACATTTCAGAGAGCCATGGACATTGCCTTCAAGGGATTAGTTAACAAATCAGTGGTAATCTATTTGGATGATATAACTATATATTCCAAAAAACGAAGCAATCATCTTAGAGATTTGAAGCAGATCTTCCAACGTTGTCAAAGGTATGGAATTTCACTTAACCCGAAAAAATATTTTTTTGCATTAAGTGAAGGAAAACTTCTTGGATTCATAGTGTCAAAATCTGGAATTCATATTGATCCTAATAGAGTCAAGGAGATTTCTGAAATACCCTTACCTCACAACAAGAAAGCTATGCAATCTTTCCTTGGCCAGATTAATTTTGTAAAGAGATTTGTGCCAGATTTTTCAAGAATTGTATCTCCTTTACAAGCAATGATTAAAAAGAATTCAAACTTCAAATGGGGCCAAAATGAATATGAGGCATTCAATCTAATCAAACAAGCAATTGTTAATGCTCCATCTTTAGCAACTCCAAATTTTTCCGATCCTTTTATTTTGTATACATTTGCCTCTGATAAATCATATGCTGCGATACTCACTCAAGAAAATCAAGAAAAGGCAGAAGCCCCAATTTCTTTTTTTAGTTCAAATTTACAAGGGGCTGGGTTGAATTATTCAAATGTGGAGAAACAAGCTTATGCTGTTTTCAAAGAAATTAAATATTTTAGACCCTTTTTACTTAAAACCCATACAAAAATCATAGTACCATTTCCAGCGGTAAGAAATATTTTAGTTAAAAAAGATGTGGGTGAGAAAAGAGCCAATTGGGTTACTGCCTTACAAGAATATGATGTAGAAATCAAACCGGCAAGTATTGTAAGAGGTCAAGGCTTTTGCAAAATACTAGTTGGAGCATCGCTTATTTCTGAAAACCATCTGCAGAGATACAAATGTATGAGGTAAGCCTAAACGATGTTGAGTCATTATATGTTGATATCATATTTTATCTAAAGAATGGATATGCTCCTCCAAATCTCGATTACACCAAGAAAAGAGCTCTAAGGTTGAAGGCTAAACAATATCAACTTGTGAATGATGTTCTTTTTAGAATGAATTATGATTCTGTTCTCCTTAGATGTCTTGAGAAATCTGAAGCTGAAAAAGTCTTGCAGGAACTCCACGATGGGCCAGTAGGCAAACATTGTGCTGGAGATGCTACTGCACATAAAATCCTCCGCGTAGGCTATTACTGGCCCACACTATTCAAAGACTCACATAGCTACGTAAGGAAATATCAAATTTGTCAAACCGCTGCTGGGAGACAAAAGAAGAAATCATTGCTGCTGGAACCAGTCAACATTGAGCAACCTTTTGATCAATGGGGATTGGACATAATAGGTGAGATCGTTCCTCACTCTTCTAAACAACATAGGTATATCCTTACAACAACTGATTATTTTACTAAATGGGTAGAAGTAGTTCCTCTCAAGACGACTAATGCTGAGCATATCATCGAGTTCATAGATCAGTTCATAATCACTAGGTTTGGTTTACCTTTTTCTTTAATGTTTGATAATGCATCATATTTTTCTGGTAATGCTATGAATGAATTTTCACTCAAAATGGATTTCAAACTTAAATACTCTGCCAATTATTACCCATAGGGGAATGGGTTAGCTGAATCTACAAATAAAAACTTAATCAGAATCATTAAGTGAACCATTGATCAAAATCACAAAAATTGGCATAAGTCTTTAATATATGCTTTATGGGCAGATCGAATAACGCAGAAAGCCTCCATTGGCACTTCTCCCTTTAATTTAGTTTATGGGAAAGAAGTGGTTCTCCCAACTCATCTAGAAATTCCTTCTTTGGCCTTAGTTCAATATATTGATGAAGTACCAACTTCTTCCTTACAATTCAGGCAGCTGGAAATAATTAAGCTAGAAGAACAACGAGAACAGGCCAAAATAACTCATGCTCATCACCAAGCATTAGTAAAAGCTTCTTTTGATTCAAACATGATATCCAAAAAGGACTTTCAGATGGGAGATCTAGTTTTAAAATGGGACAAGGCTCATGAGGAAAAAGGGAAACATACGAAATTTCAACGAATGTGGCTTGGCCCTTTCCAAATCGCAGAAGTCATAGGTCCATCTACTTTTATGTTACAGGATTTAACAGGAAAAAGAGAGTCTTTACCTGTTAACGGACAGATCCTCAAAAAATATTTTCCATAGGAGATCATTCTTCTATTTTGTATAATAGTTTTCTTTATTTTCATAATAAAACCAGTTGTAAATGGTTACATTTGGAATTCACGAAAAAGATACAAATTATCTTTTAGATTTTGTTTTTTCACTTGTATAAATAGAATTCTTCTAGAAAATTGATCATTATTATTGAAAGATACAGTTAAAATCTTTAGGCCTAGAAATGATACTAGTTTCAACCTTGTAAATTTTGATAAAAAAGCAACCTTTAGTGGGAAATTGTTTTATATCAATCTAATGAAAGGTATTAATAACAAAATAAAGATTCTATGTAGAAAAGTTCTTTCCAAAAAACTCTACCATTGTCGTCCAGAACTATCTTAAGGAAACAATGACTTCCTCCCTACCTAGGAAATTACAATGTTCAGGGAATAATCCAATGATACACTTTAACTTAAAGAGTAAGAGGTCTCATCACGAGCCGACTTATCATGATCATAGATATTATAGCTTGCTGACTTTTCCAATACTGCATACCACAATAGGGAAATGACTCAAGATTATTGCAATCAAAAGACAAGGGGTCTCATCATGAGCCAGCTTGTTCAGCAAAATTATAAATCAAGTGAATGACACTATCATAAATTGGCTACCAAACCAAGACATTGTTCTTTAAGAATAAAAAGAAAATGAAAGAAATAAGTGTGGATATGGATTTCTCTTTGAAAATTGTATATTTCTCTAAATAGGATACAGGATCATTGTTGGGTAATAGGTAACCCTGTCGAGGCTATAAATGCCTGTTGGCAACAGTGGCTATACCTACAACAAATGAGCATATTTAAAACTGATTTATAGAGAAGTCTTTGTTTTTATCTCTATAAACCAAGTAGTGACTGATATAGATACAAGGACTAGCTTGAGGAAGTAAATAGTCAAAGTGGAATATAGAAGAAACAAAATATCATTGATAGATAAAAGCATAATGTACTTTGTCTTTTTATTATAAAGTTTGATTTTCTGAAAAAATTTATATTTTTGAAAGTTTAGAAAATTCAAAAGAAAAACAGAGATAACTGGTTCTTCCGAGTGAATCGCCAATTGTTGTGACCAGCAAAAACCCCCCTTCTTATTTAGTATTAGTGATAATATTAAATAAGTGGGGGCCCTTAGTCAAAAAAAAATATAAAAATTAATTAGCGCTTGTATTCTTTGTTCAATAAAACTTAATATCATAAAATTAGAAAAATACCTCTTGAAAAATCTAAAAAAGATTAAAGTTTTATGATAAGAATAGAATAAAAGCATTCCTTAAGGAATATCGCATCGCAAAAAGGTAATGGATACCTCATTACAAGCAGAAGTCTAAGATTACGAGATCGCGATGCGAAACTACGTATGAAAAACATTCATCGCACCGCATGCTTCAAATATCACTTATGTTGAAAATCCTCAAAATGCCGATATGCGATGGCGCATATCGCAAATCGCACATCGTGGAAAATACATTAACAGATGATTATTATATGTTGCGATCTGCGATGTTGCGATTTGCGATATTGCGATCTGCGATGTTGCAATTTGCGATATTGCGATCTGTGATGTTGCGATTTTCGATATTGCGACCTGCTATGTTTTGATCTGCGATGTTGTGAAGCAAATTGCAGATCGCCTTATCGCAGATCTTTAGGGCTCATTGTACGAATTTTTTTTTCCGTAAACTAAGACTTGGTTATGCGCTTTAATGTTAATCAATGAATTGGTTGTCACTCATTAATGAAATATTGTTTCATTCTGATCGAAGAACTATTTCACGTAAGGTGGTATATTTTATACATCCCGTCACCTTTTTCCTATCATTATTCTCACTTCATTCGTAAACTGCAGGAACGAAGAACAGAGAACTATACAAAGCAATATTCAGAGTATTATGGGAAATAAATACAAAGCTCCAATTTCTGAAGATAAAGAAATGACGCCCTTGTATATAGACACGGCCTGTAACAAAGACGCTGGTATTACTACCTGGGAGGGCATGTATAATCTACTTGAAGAAGAGAACCCCAGAGTAATGGAGGTTATAGCTATTGCAGGCTCACATGGGTCTTCTGATGCATCCATTACAGAGCTAGCTTGTTCATTCTTACATCGAATAGTAGCGAGGCCTAAAATTCTTCCATACACGGATATGGTTAAATGGGTACTAGACAACACGGATATTACAAACAAACAGTTTAAGACTAAGGGTCAAGAACTCATTGGTTCATTTGCTCCACAAGATTTGAGACTCATGTATCATTTGTCGGAGCCATAGGCGACTTATAAAAAACAGTTCATGGAGAAGTTTGCCAAAGAAAATGAAAACCTGGCAGAATGCACCAAGGACTGGTCAAGGAGAGACGAACCATTAAAAAAGGATAAACACAGTATGTATAGTATTGGTTCTCTCACTTCTCCGTATTGTTTTGCTGCTGCTATGCTCTGTAGCATTTTTGGAAATCCAGACATTAATAAATTTTCATCTAAATGGCTACCATTATTGAATGCTGCTGTTAATGCTACTATTGTGAATTGGGCTAAGATATTATCTGACAACTTAGCCACAGCTATTTTGAATTATCGGTCCAAAAGAACTATTTCTCAGAGAATTTATCCCCCTTTTTACTTATCTGCTTATGTAATGGATTCAATCTGTTATGTTTCTAAGTTTCCTTTAATGGGTTGGAAATGGACAACTCAAGATCCCCTACCCATTCATGTTTATCACAAAGAATTGTGGGATTCAAAGTTCATTCCCTATTTTTACAAGATTTTCCATGGAATCATGTTGCCCTTGTACAGAATGTTATATGATAAAGATGCTCCAAGGTTTTCTCCTGAAGCAGAGGTAGACATACTTCCTGTTGCGAGATGGTTTGGAGAAGAATTGTTTACATATGCTAGGGTATTTGGAAGTTTTTCTTCCCCTCATGTCTTACCTTTGTATGTTCCTGATAAACTCATGGCACGAGAAATTGCTTATCAAACCTGCGGAGAAGGAGGTTTGACTAAAGATTTGAAGGACAAAAAGAAGGCTATCTGGCCACAATTTCCTGTGGCCTGTGGGGCATTGTCACTATTTGATGTTGGCCATGCATTCAAAGAAGTAAACAATATTACATGTTTACATTTGTTCAAGTTTCCAAGAAGACCATTCGACCCCTATGATATTGTTAAAAATTTCACTACTGCAGTCAAGATAAGAGTGTTTTCTAAAGAAGATGATCTTTTTGATGACATGTTCCAAGAAAAAAGCACACTTAGAGAGGTTTTACATTTGGCTCAAATACAGTTTCCTCCAGCAGAATTTCAAGAATTCAAGATATACAAAGAAAGGAGGTTGACTACTATTCCTTTGGATAAATTACGTTTGGAACGCGTAAGGGAACCAACTCCCAGTATCCGTTTCAGTGGAAGTTCAGGTACAGATAGGTCTAAGTTTAAGTCCGGGAAAGAAACCTCTGAACACTCTAAGAGGTCTGACAATGACCATGATAAAAGTGAAGGGTCAGTAAGGGATACTGCCCAGTCAAAGGAGCTTTCACAACAATAAGTTTAAACCTCTCCACAGTTAAATATTCCCCCTCTCATTGTACAACAATCATCAGTCAGAACTTAGTTAGATAAGGAATGGGAGACATTCAATGATTTGATTAATATTGAAGGATAGAACACACAGACACCTGTGAGTAATGTACAGACAACAAAAAATATAGTCACAGGAATAGCTACCAATGTCTCAGAAATGGAACATATTCCCATTACCCCATCCTCTGAACTTATGCTCAAAATAGAGGAAATTCCTCCTCTTGATGTATTCTATAGTCCATGACACAAGGCAGTGGTAAGAAGACAAAGGAAGAAAAGAAAATTGGAAAATGTGCTCTTTCATGATGCAGAACAATTAGATATCATATGGCAAGATCCTACCACTGATCCAACTTAAAATCTCACCAAATTATCTCAGTTCACAGGAGAATATGCCTATGTAGCCATTGATAAAGCATCTGAGGTACGACAATTACTAAATGAGAAAGAATATCAAGTACAGGTTTTGCAACAACAACTGCAACAAGCCAATGCCAACAATGAAGCTCAGAGACAACTTGAAAAATTACAACAGGATTTTCAACAAATGCAGATCGGACATCAGAACAGTTTGGCTGAAAAAGAGAAGCAGCTACAGGTCATGCAAGAGATGCACAAATATGATCCCAATATTACAGAATTTATCACAGAGTCTATTTCCTTAAATGATCAACTACTGTAGCAACAGGAAATATTATGCCAAAGAATATCACAGTGGAACTCTTATTGTGAAGAAAGTGATAAAATCACTAATCATGTCGTAGACTTACGACATGATTATGATTCAATTGATAAAAGAGATACTGACTATTTATCTTGGCAAGAAACAGAGGAGGGGAAAAGAGCAGGTGCACCAATAATCAATAATAATCACAAAGTAATTCTCTTCAATAAATGGGATGCACAAATCAGGAAAGGAGAGCAAGCAGCGGAAGAAGAAGTCATAGCAGCAAGAAATATCATTGATTGTATAAATGAAAATTTGCACGAGGCAAATATGATCTCTGAAACTACTCCAGGGTACCTTCCAAAAGCACAGAAACTACAGAAAGACAAAGTTAAATTAACATTCTTAAATTGGGATTCTTACTGGGTGTGTTTGGTAAAACCACACAGCCAGTGCATGACTCTCAAGTGTATCATCAATTCTGCCGAGAAGATGGCACCAGCTCTTGCCAATTCCATTTTCACAGGACATTTAAAGTCTGAAGTCAGCTAGCCAACTCTTCTCAAACCAATGCTGAACACTTGCAATTTCAAAGAACATATTCATAAGTAGTTAGTTGTTAAGTTTTAATTTTAGATTTAGTATTAGTTTTGCTTTATTTTTTTCCTAAGAAGAGGACGGTCATTTAAACCGTATCCTACATTTTTGTAATAAATTATTTTTAGATTTAGTTAGTAGTATTTAAACCCTTCTCATGCATTTAGAGAAGGGTCCTGAAATTTGTCAAAAACTTGTCCTCAGAACATGCACTTTTGCACCCTCCGAGGAGGTTTTGATGAATGAATGGAATAGGATTTATTGATATCTGCATTTAATATCTACTACTGATGTTGCACTTTTGTACTCTTAGTGGATGTTGGATTAAGAAGAGATAAGTCATTATTGCTTGAAGCTCATAAGTAGAACTAGTTATAAATGGTACTTTTATCTCTTAACTATTTCTGCCTCTGTGTTAAAGTGATATTTATGTTCAGTTGTTTATATATTAATGCTTGAATGCTTGAGTTATCATTTGGCACTTTTGTACGGTGATAGCTATTTATTTATGCTTAATATATGAGTAGCTTATTATGTGATATGTTTTTCACAACTGTTTCGTCTAACTTTTTATACGAAGTGGTTTATCTTTATTGAATTCTTTTCTTATAATAGTTGAATGATATTTATTACCAATTGTTATTTGAAATCATTTTAGATCACATAACGGAAAGATTACATCCCGGGTTAGTTTAGAATTAGATGTTTCTGTTTAATTAGAATACAATTGCATGTTATAGATTAGAATTAGAATAAAAGCATTTCACTTAGGAAATTTTAGAAAAGAAATATCAATTCTCAACACACAGACACATATTGGGAAGCCAGAATATTTGTATCTGATGCTGGACCAACATACCCATGGAGGAAGGAGCTACCAGCAGGTCCGGACTGGGTGGTTATCCCCCTTGTTGTAGACCCGATTTTAATAATCACCTTCTAGCACCCATGGAGAAAGGAAAGGGTGGTGATGTGGCTTTGGCCTGTAGGTTGGACCGATTTCTGATCAAGCAACCTCTTCTCGGCACTTTAGATCATGCTCATCAGTGGGTGAGGCAGGGGGGAATTTCTGATCATTCCCCTATATTTTTGGAATTTGAGTGTGGTCCTATCAGGGCTCGATCACCATTTAAATTTAATTCCAGATGGCTACAAGACCCAGAATATCATGAGATGGTAGTTCAGGCCTGGCTGCATTGTCAACAACCTTCAGATATGGACCCTGCCTGGATCATAAATGATAATCTATCTCGCATCAAGAGCCTGACTATCAATTGGTTTAAGAACAAAAACCGTTTGGAACAAGAAGAGCTCAACCGGATTGAACTGGAAATTGCACACCTTAATAACTCTAATATTACTGGTTATGAGTCCAACGCCTCTAAAGAGCACCTCATAACACTTAAAACTACAAAGGAAAAACTCCCGAGACAAAAAGAGGAGGATTGGAGACTCAAGAGTAGAGCTATTTGGCTTTAGGCAGGAGATGAAAATACAAAGTTCTTCCAACAACATGCTAATGGTCGCAGGACTGCCAATTCTATTTGGGAACTTATTGACCAGCATTGGTTTGTGGCACGTACTCAATCACAATTACATGATATGGGTACTCAGTATTTCACTAACTTATATAGAGCTCCTCTACACATTGATCTCCCGGACATTATGCAAATTACTCAATCCTTTAATAGATTTTTGGAATTGGAGCAGGAAGATGACCTCAATGCACCAGTATCCAAGGGGGAGCTATAGGGGGTTTTGAAATGGTTCAAAAAAGAAAAAAATCCCTGGGCCTGATGGCTGGTCCATTGAGTTTTTCATTCATTTCTTCGAATTTATGGCTAATGACCTACTGATTATGATTGAAGACAGCAGGGTGAGGGGTAGAATTTATGATGGATTTAACTCAACTTTCATTACGCTCATTCCAAAAACTAATCAACCATCCATATTTCAAGATTACAGACCAATATCACTCTGTAACTGCATTTATAAGATTATATCTAAAATAATTTCTAATCGTATTAAGCCCTTCCTATCTACTCACATAGCCAAGGAACAATTCACTTTTTTGCATCATAGGCAAATCCACGAAGCGATTGGCACTGCCCAAGAAGCCCTCGATTCCATAAAAACCAAGCACCTTAAATCCACTATTCTCAAGATTGACCTGGCAAAGGCTTTTGATCAGGTGAATTGGAGCTACTTACACCTCATTCTTATTCAAACTGGCTTTCCTCATACATTTATCAATTGGATTATGGGCTGCATTTGTCATGCTACATTCAACATTCTACTTAATGGCACTGCATCTGACTTCTTTCATGTGGGTAGAGGCCTATGTCAAGGATGTCCTCTATCACCATTATTGTTTTTCCTGGTTATGGAAGGTCTCTCAGTTCTCATCAAAAATTCTAAGGCTTAGGGGATCATCCATGGACTCCATATTAATGACATTTTACATCTTACTCATCTATTATTCGTGGATGATGTTCTAATCTTTCTTGATGGCTCTAGACAAGACTCAGTACAATTTGATCAACTACTCCAAAGTTTTTGCAGAGACACCAGAATGATTCCAAATGCACTCAAGTCTACTATTATCATGACTGGATGCTCAGCTCAAGAACTGGACATTGCCATGAATCTATTTGCATATGTTCGTATTGATATCAGCTAGGGTCTGAAATACTTGGGATATCACATCAAACCAAATGATTATCAAATCAAAGATTGGAATTGGCTCATAGCCAAAGTTAAATGCAGAATCAATGTTTGGTACAATAGATGGCTATCTAGAGCTGGACGTTTAGTTATCATTAAATCAGTGCTCGAGGCCATTCCAGTCTATTGGATGACCTTGGTTTGGATACCTATTGGTGTTAACAATTGAATCAAATGCAATTGTAGACATTTCTTATGGCGCAACTAGGAAAAGGATCAAACTTTTTCCTGGATTGCATGGGATCGCATCAACATCCCCAAGCAATAGGGTGGTTGGGGGATCAAATATCTCCATCTCTTTTCGAAAGCTCTCGCTGCCAAAATGTGTTGGCATTTAATCACTGGTCATAGTCTCTAGAAGGAGGTCATAGTTGCGAAATACATCGCTACCAGGAATACCCTTTTGACTAGATCTCGGGACGTAATCAAGCGCCACGGTGCATCCATCATTTGGAAAGTGATCACAAAAGCCGGCCATCTCATTCAAAGGGGTCTATCGTGGCAAATTGCCTAGGGAATCGTTCAAATTGGTAACGATTCATGGTCCTGGGTAGTGAAGAATTTTTATAAGCTACTAGGATTTATTATCGAGCATCCGTCTGGCAGAGGCATCATTTTCCTCGTCGTATCACTGATCCGGCTCACACAACCCCGCAGGGACAAGCCTGGTTTCTTGTGATAGACCTTGAAATTCCACGAGATTGTCTTCGTAGATTGGAATAATTTCATATGGGCATGTTGAAGCCCTCGAAATCGTCATACAATATCAGACAATCTATCCCATTCCTCGACCTTAATAGAGCTCCTTTTCCGTTTATGATAGTGGCTCTGACTGGTTTAACTAGGTCCAGTTACCTCTTCCCTATCGCTATTGATTTATGATGTTTCCTTAAATACCAATAGACAGGGATATCAGATCAATTCTTCTTGCTGATCAGGCAAGAGAATGACCCTTAAGCTGATTTGGGTTCAGCCAAACCACAACTAAGATTTTGCCTCTTTGAGAAGAGGACTTAAAAGAATGTAGAAATTAATCTAAATGCAAACTTATTCTATAATGCAAGCAAAAAAGAAACTAATCTAAATCCTATCTCAATTAGGTAGATGAAAATCTAACCCAACTAAGAGCAAGATAATTAAGTAATGAGGATTAAAATATGTCTGGCTTTTAATTAATGTCAAACCAACGAAGAAATTCAATTTAGCTCACATTTATGAGTACCAAAACATATTCTATTGAGACCATTTGACTGAAATAATAAATCAACAACACTCCGGAAGAAATTCACAAAAATGATATTGATTATCAAATCAATCAAGCCAATAATTAAACAATAATATGTGGAAGAAATTCACAACATATTATTATTTAAAAAATTACTTTTGTAAGACAGATTTCTGAGCAAATCGTTACTCAGAAATCAGAGTTAAATCCATAAGAACAGAGATACATAACAATTTGAGACAAATTATCCATATCAACAGAAATGCATAAACATGAATAAAATGAAACAACAATTTTATTAACATGAAAATGAAACTGGTATTTGATACAGAAATGCCAAAAATACCATTTAATTGAATCTGCTTCTCTAATCCTGGTCTCTAACAGTACTTTACATTACTTGAATTTATGCTTTCAAGACTAGAACTGCAGAAATGCAAACTCTGCCCATCATGCATAATTCAAGACATAAAGAAAAACCCTCAATAATGTTCAGATCTGAATTTTTTCTCTCCTCCCCATCTACAACTCTAAACCCCTATTACAGAAATGCTTTTAGAAGTCTGGAATTGCAGAGGAGAGCAGCCCCCTTTTCCATTATGCAATTTGATATTTATAATATTTGCAAAGGAATTCTTGAGATGAAAGTTTGTTGAAGAAAATCTGTCCAATCACTTTTATTTGCTCAAACATTCCAATCTTTTAATTGCTGGAGCATTCTCATTGATTAAGATCTTTTCTTCATATCTCTTCTACTGTTTTCCCGCAAAAAGAAATCAAAATAAATTAAAATGCAATCAATAAAAACAAAATATCATTTCTGGCATTTAAAACAAATCCAATCAAATTCTATTTAAATAAATAATTGAAAATAAAATATAAGCTCTCTATTGATGCCTGGGATGGTTTAATTGGCCAAGGATATCATTGATGAGCGAATCTACAATTAGAAGAGGCTTGGACAAATGAAAATGCAGAAAATAAATCAGAAAATTGATTTTGCTTTAGAAATTCGGAGCTTGATTTTCTGCATGATTTTTGACCCAATTAATGACCAAATCTATTAGTGGAACCTCCTCAGAAATGTTCTCCTTGATTTTATCTTTCCAATGAGCCGTCCTGGGCCTTATTTGGCCAAGTATAACTCAATCTATGAGCCTCCAAAGTTGATGAGTCAAAACTCGCATAATTCTGGAAATTCTGTTGCTGGGCTAAAAATCAGAATTTTTAATTAGAAATTTAATCCTAAATTAGATTATAATTATCTAATAATTATTTCTAAATTAATTATTAACTAACTAATATATACAGTTAATTCTAATTAATTATCATCTAATTTAGAAATTAATTAAGTTACAAAATTAAATTAATATACAAATGATTTGAAAAAATTAATTTAAATATAATTAATATTATAATTCAAATTATATTAAAATTATAATAAACATTATAATTATAATATAATTATTATAATATAAAAATATAAAAATTAATTTACAAACCATTGGAATCAATCTAAACCCAAAATCCATAAAACAAACCATTGAAATCAATCAAAACTCATTAATTCATCCATGTAAGTTTGTGGAAGGATATGGTGAGTGGAGTGTGAGGTGAGGGTGACGTGAGGTGAAACAAAAACTTTATATTAAAAAAAAAATTTAACACATCGCATATCGCAAGAACCTTGGATCGGGGTTTTTTAAATGTGCATGTTCTAAAAATTGCGATGGATCCGAAATTGCGAAATTGCGATCTTGCGATCTGCGATGGATCCGAAATTTGCGATCTGCGATCTGCGATGGATTCGAATTTGCGATCTGCGATCTGCGACGAATCTGAAATTTGCGAATTTGCGATCTGCGATGGATTTGAATTTGCGATTTGCGATCTGCGATGGATCTGAAATTTGCGATTTGCGATCTGCGATGGATCTGAAATTTGCGATCTGCGATCTGCGATGAATCTGAAATTTGCGATCTGCGATCTGCGACGAATCTGAAATTTGCGATCTGCGATCTGCGACGGATCCGATGATGTAATAATTTTTTATTTTTTTTTGGTTTTATTTTAATGATGTTTAGTTTAGCTATGAAATTTTCTAAACTACAGCCACTCCGAAAAAGAATAAAAAATAGCATTTTTAACCCAGACTAGAAAAATGATGGTACTTCAAAGGAGTACCATTTTTAAACCAGTTGACCAAATGAGGCGAAACAAGCGTCAATGGGAGGCTTATAAAAAATCGATTCAATCAAAACAAGAATCCAAAGAAAATGAAAAATTAACAAAAGCGTAGGATAATCATTAAAATAAAATCCTAAAAGGTGCTTAGCCAAAAATTTATAAAAATGGTCTCCATTATTTGAAGTGAACAAGTCAAAAATGGAGGGGTTGTGTTTTACCACAACAATGGCGACACACGGGAGAAGAACCAGTTATCTCTGTTTGATATGAATGAGATTTTCCTAAAATTCAAGTAAAAATAATTAAAGAAAAGAGAATTATACTTAAAATGCTTGACTAGGTTCATTAGTCTGAATAAAAGCAAGAATCATCTAACTGTAATTTTTCTTAAAATTTCTCATAAATTAAAATATTTCAAAACTCTATATCAGTCTTTAATTAGTTGTAGAGATAAAGCAGGGGTCACTTTATAGCTTAGCTTTTAAAATATACTCATTTGTCACAGGTAGAGCCACTATTGCCAGCAAACATCTATAGTCTCGACAGGGTTACCTTTTAACCACCAATGATTCAGAATCCCATCTCTTTAAGAATTATTGACCTAGAGATAAATCCATTTATATTATTATTATTATTATTATTACTTTTTTTTTTTCTTTTTTTAAATAATTATAAATCTTAAAAGTCATTGTCCTGGTTTGGTAGCCAGATAGTTGACAATGCCATTCACTGGTTATAATTGGACTGAACAAGCTGGCTCGTGATGAGACCCCTTGTCTTATAATTGTTTGCAATCATAAGCCATTACCCTAGTTTGTTTAGCAGTGTTGGTAATGTCAGCCTATTTTTCCCCTATGATCATGGTAAGCAGGCTCATGATGAGACCTCTTATCTTTTAAGTTTAAATATATCTCTGGATTATACTCTAGAAAAATAAGACTCTTTGGGACAAGGAGAATCATCGACTCCTTAAGAGTTAAGAATGACAATTTCAGAGTTAAAAGGTGCTTTGTTGTAAAGTGTCTTTACTTGATTAAAAATAACTTTTCTTGACTGATAATAGAACTTTTGAAAGATCTTAATAAAATATTGAAATCTCAAAATGATTACAATTTTGATGAAAAAGAAATTTCTCCAGATTTTATGATACTTTGTCAACTTCTCTAAATTGGTAATCTCTTCCTTAAGTATGTCTACCTTTATAATAAGAAAATCAAACTTTACTAAGAGATTTAAGAAAAAGTTAATAGATGACTATTAAAAAAATTTCTCCATGTATGCTGACCATAGTTAGGTAACAAGAAGGCCTTCCATATAAATCATGGCAAAGTCACCAAAATCAAAACTGAGAATCAAAGGAAAAGAATTCTTATTCTAAAATAAGAAAGAAACTAACGAACAAAAATAAAAATGAAGAAATTTAAAAGTGGAAAGGAAAATTCAAGTTTCGCAAGATAAACTCAAACAAGAATGTTTATAACAATGTCTCAACAATATGAAGAAAGAAATAATCATGTAATCAATCCTTCTTATGTAGAGATTTAGAAAAATCATACCTTGCAGGGTTGTAGTGTTTTAGGCTTTCTAGATAGCAATGACGATAAAATTCAGCCACAATGAATACTTTTTGTCTGATATCAATCTTTTTGTTTCCAAGCATCATCTTAATCATTTTCTAATAAAAAGGAATGCTTAAAGAAACAGATTAAAGGTTCAGAAACTTCCTAGCGTAGCTGTTTCAACGAGGATTATCGCTGCTTCTTGAAATTAAGCCAGGAGAAGAGTATGGACTTCGAAAATATGATCTGGCGGAGGATTGGAAGCTTTTATGAAGAGCTGCAAAACAAATTTATGTATCAGAACAACAAAACTTAAACTAAAGTAACGAAATGGAAATCAATGAAAGTGGGTACATGAATCTTACCATTGGATAATTGCTTTTGATCTTACCTGAAAGGTATCAATTTCTCCAAGCTAGCTGACTTCTTATTTTAATTAACATTAAAAACTTGAAGAAGTCAAACTAACCAAAATCCTATAACCCAAAATCATTATTTATTTTATCTAAACTAAAGCAAGCAGTAAAATAAAAAAAATGGAATGCTTAATGTTCGAGGGAAAACAAATGCATCAGAAATGAGAATGAAAATTTGCAGTAATGATTGTTTCTCAAAATATTATAAATTTCATATAAACTCCATGATTTTATAAATTTTCCAGAATCAAGACCACATCCAAGATAATAAAATTTAAATGTGAAGACAAAGAGGTCTTGAATTTCTTTTTAATTATGGAATTATATATTTAAAATTGAAATATATGAGAAATCAAAATGATTTGAATATGCTGC
Source organism: Pinus albicaulis (assembly GCA_034641835.2). Classification (NCBI taxonomy): domain Eukaryota; kingdom Viridiplantae; phylum Streptophyta; class Pinopsida; order Pinales; family Pinaceae; genus Pinus; species Pinus albicaulis. Next base: position 148,910,814 of record CM076576.1, read on the forward strand.
AAATTTGTCATTAACAGCTTTATTACCATAGTGGTTATCCAAGCTCGCTTTTAAAATAACACATCGTCGTATTGGATGATCACATCACATGTTTCTTCACCATGCTTTAATTTTAATTTGCAAGACTTCACCTTTGTTGCTATGCCATATATTGATTAAATGTTAATGGCTCAGAGGCATGCATTGAAAGCTATCACATCAGAGATTGCAATGGAAAATTGCCGATATGAAAACATGTAATGAGAACATGTGCAATGAAATGAAGCGATCACATCATTAAAGATATATTATATTGGGGATCGGGGAATATTGACATTGTGCTTCCCTTATTGCACATCGCAGATTCTGAATTGTGATGTGAGCATAATTAAAAATGCGATGAAGCGATTGCGATATCGGTGATTTCTAATTGGCAATGCTAATCGGCGATCATAAGCACATGATGTAACATTTCTTGATACGCCGATATGCGATGAAGAGTGGACCCGATAAATTTATGATGAAAATTTAATAACATATTGGATCTGAGACATCGACCCTTTTAAAGTTACGCTCTTACCATTATTTGCGATTGAATGGACGCGATATTTTATAAACTTGATTTGAATTTCATATCGGGTCCGAAATTATGTGGTCATCGCAATATGGTAAAGTCGTTTATCGGAGATTGACGATTCATGATAATGGAAGTATACTTAACTGCAAACCTCTAATATGCGAAATGCGATATGGCATATGAGTGAAGTAATACATCGAAGATATTTTATGAACCATTTGTTATCAAAACTGCTAAGAGCTACTTCCGATGAAACATTTCGCTACAAATGGTTGTGAAGTGGATGATGTGATATCGGAATGAAAAGATTGACGAAGATGAGCAGGCTGAGAATATTGCAAACATTTTCACTGAAGTATCAGCAATATGAAAATCACGTTGAATCCTATAATATTGCTTGAAATTTCAATTGGGTTTTCTGATGGTTGAAAGCAAAGTTAAAAATGCTCAAATTCTCAAAATAAAATTTCCCTGAACCTGTTGCAAATTTGAAATTGGTTTGCTGCTTACTTCAAGTTTTGAAAAAAAATGAAAACCTGCAATTAAAACAGAAAAAGAATAAAAAATAAACTAAAGAAAAGATAAACTAATAATAGATGAAAATGAAATTGTAAATGCATACCTGGAAGGAAATTGTCTGTAGATTTTACCTCATGAATCTTCAAATTATTCCTTCGATTTATCAAAATTCTGACTTTGTTCAAAATCATCTCATCATTTATTCTAAGTCAGGGTGAGCAATCAACCTAAATAAAATCTTCTTGTTCATGTTCAGGAAATATAAAATTTACCAGAAATAAATATGAAAATAGTCTTCCCTTTTGAATTGAAACAACAATTTATTACCTTTGCTCATTCTGAATTGACTTGAGAAAAATCTATATTGTTATAGTGACTGTTCAATAATGCCTTTAGTAAATAAATATGATGCGTATTACAACATCAGATAATAAACTAAAGGTCCGAATGGGATTAAAGCCACTAATTGTGGAAAAATGTCAAAACATATTTGAATGTGTGCACACAGCAAAATGGGCATCCTTAAGGTCAGCTTAGCAAATTTTGAGGAAGATAATATGAACTTCATATGATTACCATGAAAGGTTAGACTGAATAATAATGATTGAGTCGGAATTAAGCTTATCATTGACAGTCATACATTTCATGGGATAATGAGATCATGAAGCTTTTATATCCTCAAAACCTTTATCATATAAATTTCAAAAGAAAATCTTAGAAGGAAATCCTGAAATTAAGAAAAGTGGCTTTGAGGCGATTGATGCCAAGTGCAACCTTAATTGAATTTAATCAAGACATTATTCAAAATAGACAGAGTAGAGGTATTGCTGTAAGAAATTTAAAAAAGGAAAGCAAGAATTAAAATTTTCTGATTGGTAGAAAATGTTTTCGTTGAACATGTATGAAAATGGCTGATTGCTTTGTTTTATTTTTAATCTACAGAACTATTAAAAATAAATTAACTATATAAAACAAACTAACTAAATTAATTATACTCCTATTCTAACCATATACTTGAAAAATGACTAGGTATAGTCATATTTCCAATGTAACCATTTTCTCATTTTAATCCCTGCATGTATGTATGTTGTGTAACCAACTCCAGAAAGAGAAGAAAAGAGATATCCACGCCTTAGAAATAAGCCACTTCGAGGGGGCAACCTCCAATACATTACATGAATGAACAATTCTTGGATGATACAATTCACAAAACCTCCTTTCTATATATAGGAGTCCATGGGGCCATAATGTAATCCTAGTGGGCTACAATGTAATCCTAGCCGACCTAACAACAATAATTTAAGGGCACAATAATAACAAAATGGGGGTTACAAGGGTACAATAATAACAATAAGGGGTTTACACTAACAATAATAAGGGGCTATACTAGTGATATAGGGACCTAACATGCCCCTCTCCTTCAAAAAAGTGTTGTCCTCAACACTTGAGTAGCTTCGGGTGCTTCCGTATAAAATTCTCATCCTCCCATGTAGAATCTTCAGTGGGTAAGTTCTTCCACTTGATGAGATACTCTGAAATTGATCGATTCCGTAGTTGTCGAGTTCTTGTTTCCATGACCGCTTCTGGTTCCAATATGATTTTTCCTTCCTCATCAAGTTCTGGCAATATTGTTTGAACTTGAAGATTTTCACCTATAACCTTCTTTAAGCATGAAACATGGAAAATTGGATGTACTCGCGAAGAAGCAGGAAGCTCCAATTTGTATGCCATAGTACCAATCTTTTGCAACACCTTGTAAGGACCATAGTACTTTGGCGATAATTTATTATCCTTTTTTGCTTGCTTGAGGGACATTTGTTTGTATGGTTGTAGCCGTAAAAATACCCAATCTCCTACATCAAAACTTCTCTCGCTGCGATGTTGATCTGCCCGTTGTTTCATTCGATTTTGTGCCAAATTCAGGTTATCCTTTAAGAGTTGGAGAACTTCTTGCTGATGCTCGATGTGATCTTCCACTGCTTGAACCTTCGAATTTCCCCTTAAATATGATGTGATGGATGGTGGATGATATCCATAAAGTGCCATAAATGGGGTCATTTTTGCTGCAGTATGGAAGGAAGTGTTATACCACCATTCAGCGAGAGGTAACCACTTGACCCATCGTGTTTGTTTATCAGATACAAAACAACGAAGATATCCTTCCAAACATTTATTTACTATCTCAGTTTGACCATCAGATTGAGGATGACAAGATGAGCTATGAGCTAATTGAGTACCCAAACAAGAAAATAACTCCGTCCAAAAATTTCCAGTAAAAATGGGATCTCTGTCGCTCACAATAACCCTTGGGCTTCCATGTAGCTTTTGAATTCTGTCCATAAATGTAGTAGCAACCGTACTTGCTTTAAATGGATGAGATAAAGCACAAAAGTGTGCATACTTGGTAAGTCTATCAACTACCACCATGATGACACTCTTTCCTTCGGACTTAGGTAAACCCGTGATAAAATCCATTGAAATCTCCTCCCAACGTTGACTTGGAATGGATAAAGGTTGTAGAAGTCCCGGGGTCTTAATTGTTTCCACTTTATTCTGCTGGCAAACCAAACATTCCGCTACAAACTTTTGAATATCAGATTTAAGGCCATCCCAAAAAAATTCTTTCTTCACCCTATGGTAAGTTTTTAAAAATCCTGAGTGTCCTCCTAAAGGAGAAGTGTGCAATTCCATAAGAATCTTTTGTTTTAGTTGGGAATTATTACAAAGATATAAGCGATCTTTGTACCATAAGGAATCATTTTTCCAACTAAATGTATCAGATGTACTAGGATCTTGCTGCAACTTTTGAATGAGTATCCACACATCTTTGTCCTTCTTCCATTCATCTCTTGCTTCAGTTATCCAATCTGGTTGGATAATAGAAATGGCACAAAGCAATGCTTCCACCTCTTCATTCTTTCTTGAGAGTGCATCTGCAACAACATTAAGCTTTCCTTTTTTGTAGATTATTTCCAAGTCATAACCCAACATCTTTGTGACCCATTTTTGCTGCTCTTCTGAAGATAGTCTTTGTTCCAAAAAGTGTTTAAGACTATCATGATCAGTTTTTACCTTGAAGTGTCTTCCCATTAGGTAAGTTCGCCATTTCTTTAGTGCATGTAGCATTGCTAACATTTCCTTCTCATAAATAGGTTTCTGTAAATACTTTCCTTTGATTGGACGACTTTCAAAAGCAATGGGTCTTCCTTCCTGCATTAAAACTGCACCAATTCCATTTCCTGAGGCATCACATTCCACAACAAAGGTTTTTGTGAAGTCTGGTGTAGCTAAGACCGGTGCTAGGCACATTGCCTCTTTAAGACGTTCAAAGGCCTTAGTTGCTTCAGGAGTCCATGAAAATGCATCTTTCTTCAATAATGTTGTTAGAGGTGCTGCTATTCTCCCACAATTCTTAACAAACTTGCGATAATACCTTGTTAACCCGAGAAATCCTCGCAACTGCTTTATGGTTGTGGGGACTTTCCATTCCTTAATGGCTTTAATTTTGTTAGGGTCTACTTTAACACCCTCGTGAGATACAATATGAACCAAATATTCCACCTCTTGTACTCCAAAGAAACATTTGGATTTTTTTGCATATAATTGTTTCTCCTGCAATAGTTTGAGCACCCTGTCAACATGTTCAACATGATCCTTCCAAGACCTGCTGTAGATTAGTATATCATCAAAAAATACTAGCACAAATTCTCTAAGGAAGGGTTTGAAAATGGAATTCATCAACCCTTGAAATGTAGAAGGTGCATTGGTAAGGCCAAAAGGCATGACCAAAAATTCATAATGACCCTCATGAGTTCGAAATGATGTTTTTGGAATATCTTCAGTCTTCATTCTAATTTGATGACATCCTGAACGAAGATCCAACTTGGTAAAATAAATTGCTCCATGTAATTCATCCAATAATTCATCAATCACAGGAATGGGAAATTTGTCTTTAATGGTGAGCTTCTTGAGCTCCCTATAATCCGGACACATTCGCCATGATCCATCCTTCTTGTGTACCAACACTACAGGAGCAGAGAAAGAACTTTGACTGGGTTGAATTATACCCGCCTCTAACATTTCTGCAATCATACGTTCAATTTCGCTCTTTTTGGAAGTAAGGATATCTATAAGGCCTGATGTTTGGAGGAACACTTCCTGGAATCAAATGAATAGCATGATCATGATCACGAATAGGTGGGAGTCCTTTGGGAGTTTCAACACCTTGGAATGATTGTCCAAGACTTGTTGGAGATCTGCAGAAATAGATGATTTTGATGTTGGAACTTCTAGTGAGCATAATTGTGCAATTACGCCTCGCTGTTCTTTCTTTAGAAGCTTTGTCATGACATTAGAACTTATTATCCTTCCTGGCTTCCCCGCAATACCCCGTAATTCGACTTCCTTTCCTTCTGAGAAAAATTTCAGGAAAAGTTCTTGAAAATTAAAAGCTACCGTCCCCAAAGATTGTAACCATTGTACTCCTAGTACAACATCAGCACCTCCCATAGGAATGGCAAGCATTGGACTAGTCAATACATATTCCCCCATGGTTAGCTTGATATTATGGCATTTTCCGTAGCAATTTATAGTTCCTCCATTTGCAACCATCACTTGACATTCTGGTGCTGGGTATAGGAAACAATTTAATTCCTTGGCTACCTTATAATGAATAAAATTATGGGTGCTACCCGAATCAATCAACACTATTACCCTTTTCTTTTTTATATGTCCTTCTATCTTGAGAGTTTGAGGAGTGGTAATTCCTGCCAGTGCATTACACGATATGGTCGGATTCATTTCTTCCTCTTCTAGGGGTGGTTCCTGGTGTATATCCTCTTCTTGTTCATTTTCTTCTTCTTCACAATCTATGTAAAATAATTTCTTCTCAGCACACTTATGACCTTTAGTGTATTTGCTATCACAACTGTAGCAAAGCCCTTTTGCTCTTTTTTCTTCCAATTGTTGGGGTGTCAACCTTGTAGGTTGTGGAAATCTAGGCGTAGCAACACTTCCTTCTTTATAGAATTGAGTGGTAGGCTTCCTTGTCGCCATAATTTTACATTCAACTTTTCTTGCCAACCCGAATGCCTTCTCCAATGAATCAGGTTCCAAAACGCGAACTTCATGTTGGATGTTATCCTTTAAAGTGCCTATGAAGAGATCAATCCTGTGTTCCTCTGGAATATCAGTTACCCTTATATTCAATTTTGGAAGTCCTCAATGTGCTGCCCCACTAAACCCTTTTGTTTGAGATTTATCAATTGGCTAAAGAAGGTGTTGCTCTTTGTATCCTCATAATGTGCTATCATTTCCTCCGTAAAAATGGACCAAGTGACAATTTTTTTACGGGAGCAAAGCCATCGATACCATACAAATGTATTTTGTTCTAAATGTAAAGTTGCAATGCGTACCTTTGTGTGTTTTGCACGTTATGGAGATCAAAATATTGCTCCATCTGTAGTATCCATGTTACAGGATCCTTTCCATCAAACTTCCTCATATCCATCTTTGGAATATGGTGGTTCTTCCCGCCAACATTAGAGTTTATGAAATCACAATTAATATTTATTTTGTTCTCATCATGAGGTTCTTCTACTATCTTTTCACCATTAGGAAACCTTTCTTGTATAAACTTTGTCAAACCTTCCATGTCCGCTTTTAGAAAATTCTTCATGTTTTCCATTTTCTCATCGATCTTAGCTTCCATGTCATCAATCTTAGCTTCCATGCCCACTTCCATGCCATCCATCTTAGCTTCAAAACCATTCATCTTAGCTTCCACGCCTTTCTTCAAACCATCCATCTTAGTTTCCATGCCTTTCTTCAAAACTTCCATTTCATTTTTTGTTGTTCTTTGCGAGAGCTAAATTTGCTCTTGTAATTTTGATATGTCATGTTGCCATTCTTCATCTTCATGAGTCATAGTAGAGCCTTCTAAAGGCTTAATGGGTGTTGAATTCTTTTTAGGGGCCATTTTAGAATACAATACTGATATATATTCTACACTATGCCCTTGGAATCAATTCAACTTGATTCTTCAAACAAGACTTATGCAATTCGGAAAAAAATACACACCTTTTACTAGCTTTTAGGAGATCGATATTGAAATTGAATTATCTCTGTAATTGAAAATCTTAGATATCTGAAATTCAGCCCTGTAGTATCCCTCTGAAGCTTCTTTCAAATGCCACAGGTCTGACCTGATTTTGATTCTCCAAGAAAAAGTTGTGTCCAATCTCCCACAATGACCTAATTCTGGACTGGTTCAGTAGAGCGAACTTGTACGACTTGCCACGTGTCACTGTTTTGTCCTTTGTTTCTGAAATTGATAGAAAAGAAACTACAAGCCGTGTACCTGTGAATACTTTTGACGGCACTCCAATCCAATCTTCAGAGAGAGAGTTATTGAACTTTTCCCACGATCACCTCTTTGAGATTAAATTCAGGAGCCTGAAAAAGCACTACCTTCCACAGCTCATATCTCCAAAAATATTTCGAACCAAGATCTGAAATTTTTTGATGAATTTCCTCAGGATTTCAGCTTCGCACCATATGAATTTCAGATTCTGAACCTTCGTAGAAAATTTTTTATAGCGCAAATTCCACGATGACCTGTTTAGGAGCCTGAAAAAATACCTGACTTCCACAGATCATATCTCCGAAATTATTGCGCACCAAAATCTGAAATTTTTACACAAGCTTCCTCAGGATTTTTTCTTCGCACCCTAAAAATTTCAGCTTCTGAAACTTCGTAGAAAACAAGTTATAGCGAAAATGCCACGATGACCTGTTTGGAGCAGCGAAACCCTAGAATCCAAAGCTCTGATACCAAATGTTGTGTAACCAGCTCCAAAAATAGAAGAAAAGAGATATCAACGCTTTAGAAATAAGCCACTTCGAGGGGGAAACCTCCAATACATTACATAAATGAACAATTCTTGGATGATACAATTTACAAAACCTCCTTTCTATATATAGGAGTCCATGGGGGCCATAATGTAATCCTAGTGGGCCACAATGTAATCCTAGCCGACCTAACAATAATAATTTAAGGGCACAATAATAACAAAATGGGGGTTACAAGGGTACAATAATAACAATAAGGGTTTACACTAACAATAATAAGAGACTATACTAGTGAGCAGGGACCCATTAAATGTACAACTAAATGTTAGTTCAACAAACAAATCTAATTGAATCTAAGAAAATTAAACCTGAAATCAGAATGTACAACTATTGTTAGAAGCTTATCTAAAATCTCCTTCTCATGAAGTTTTCTTTCCAATTGAATACCAATTGGATCATAGAAATCTGGATGGATTTCTATTAAAAATTGGGAAATGTTGAAAAGAGGAGATGAAATGCCAGATCGTGGATATGAACTTTTAGATTCAAAGGCCTGGAAGAAACTGTTAGTGTTATGTGTAAATGTTAAGCTATTGACAATCTTCCATGAAAGAAAACTTTCCAAATATTTTTCAAATGAATCAAACAAAAATGGATGGAATCTTTCAAATGAAATGGAAAATTATTAATTAAATTGGATTGCTGGCAGATTTCTAAAAATACATTCTCTTGTTGATATTGCCTTTGAGAAGATAGAAACTTTTGATAAAATATTAGCATTGATTGAAATTGAAATTGAAATAGCTTTTGATGCTCTTGATTATAAAATAAAATTTCAATTTTCCAACAGGGCAATGCATCAATTGAATGTTTGATAGTAAAGTGCTCAATATGCCAGCGTAATGTATCCAAAATCTGAAAAATAAAATCTGAAAATAAATCTGATTTAATACAAAATAATTGAGGAAACAAAAATAAAATGAAATCACTATTGTTACAACTAATGTTACAGCACAATTGGGATTGTTTTGAAATAATTTCTTTTTCACAAGGATTGGCCAGAATTATGGAATTTGAGTAATTTCAAATTCCAACTTGTGAATTAGAAAGAGATTTATGATTATGAACAGGAATGAAAGCTTGATCATGATATGAATCATAAATTGGAATATTTTCTCGAATAGTGAAATCATGAAGATGATTATCTGCTTTAGAATGAGGATTAGTTGAAATAATTTCTAAATTGAAATGTTCCTCATTCCCAGATGTTATTTGAATTTTCTTATGAGAATTCTCTTGAGAAAAATAGAAATCAACATCTTCTATGTCAGAGTAATTATCATAAATGACTTCACAAGATTCTTTAGAATTCCCTTCAATCTCATCCAATATATCGAAACAAGGAGGAACAAGAATTTCATGTTCATTAATGGCAAAAGAATGATCATTAATTGCTTCTCTATCTTGATAAAAATTTAATGGTAATTCATTTAGACCAGCCTCTGTATTTTCTGAAATATCATTAACACCAAGAGGAAAAAAATTACCATCATTAAAAATATCAGGATAAAGGGAAAAATGTGAATCTGAAATAATGCATTTAAAAATGTTTCGGTTTGAGAACTCTTGTGCATTGTGATCATTGTAAATTTCAGATTCTAGATCATTCCTTTGCGTGCGCATGCTTTCTTGAAGAAGGCTGCTTTGCTGCTCTTATTTTAGCATTTGTTCATTATGAAAAGATTCAGAAATTTGTACAGTAGTTTGCATTTTATTAGTTACTTTGATTGTTGTTTGCACTTGCTGATTTGCAATTTGATTTTCTGAATTTAATGTAGAGAAACTTTCAGATTCCAATGCAGGTCTTTCTCCAAAATTGTTGTTTTTTTCTTCTTGCATTTGATTAGAAATATTTTCCAAGCTTTGTGAAACCTCTTCATCACAATTTATTTGCACACCCAAATTGGAATTCTCATTTATGTTAGAAGGGGGTGGAACAAAGCTTGAACTAATTTCATATGGATCGGGACTAGGGGGAAGATAATAATTATGTTCAAACCAATCTAGTGATTCTTCTTTCATAGGTTCATCTTTGACATTAAATTTTAAACAATTCAAATGAAATCGAATATTAAAATCTCTAACAGACTCATTTTCATTTCGTAGATATTCAATTTCATCACATACCTGATCATAATCATAGCGGTCAAATTTAAAAATGAAACTTGTAACAAATTGATCCCAGCTGTGAATTGAGGCAACCGGAAGAGTTCTACACCAGTTTCTGGCTTCTGCCGCAAATGTGAGAGTAAAAATTCTGCATAAGATACCTTCATCAATTTCTTGAAAATCATATTTTGAAACATTTTGAATAAATTGAAGGACATGATTAAAAGCAAAAGAATTTCTCTTACCATTGAATTTTACCTGAGACAAGAGTCTTACCACTTTGGGTGGAGTATTGGAAGATGCACGTCCATGGATACAACTCCAAATTGGAAGTTTAAGAGGAGCCATCGTGATTAAATAAAATGTTAAAATTGAAAAGACTCCAACAGACAACAAGTTTCAGGCCCTCCTTCTAGTGCCAAAATGTTGAAGCCTCGAAAATCGCTGCTACAACATTGGGGGATAACCACCCGGTCCGGAACTTAATACAACTCCTTTTCCATTTATGATAGTGGCTCCGACTGGTTTAACTAGGTCCAGTTACCTCTTCCCTATCGCTATTGATTTATGATGTTTCCTTAAATACCAATAGACAGGGATATCAGATTAATTCTTCTTGCTGATCAGGCAAAAGAATGAACCTTAAGCTGATTTGGGTTCAGCCAAACCACAACTAAGATTTTGCCTCTTTGAGAAGAGGACTTAAAAGAATGTAAATTTAATCTAATTGCAAACTTATTCTATAATGCAAGCAAAAAGAAACTAATCTAAATCCTATCTCAATCAGGTAGATGAAAATCTAACCCAACTAAGAGCAAGATAATTAAGTAATGAGGATTAAAATATGTCTGGCTTTTAATTAATGTCAAACCAACGAAGAAGTTCAATTTAGCTCACATTTGTGAGTACCAAAACATATTCTATTGAGACCATTTGGCTGAAATAATAAATCAACAACACTCCGGAAGAAATTCACAAAAATGATATTGATTATCAAATCAATCAGGCCAATGATTAAACAACAATATGTGGAAGAAATTCACAACATATTATTATTAAAAAAATCAGTTTTGTAAGACAAATTTTCTGAGCAAATCGTTACTTAGAAATCAGAGTTAAATCTATAAGAACATAGATACATAACAATTTGAGACAAATTATCCATATCAACAGAAATGCATAAACATGAATAAAATGAAACAACAATTTTATTAACATAAAAATGAAACTGGTATTTGATACAGAAATGCCAAAAATACCAGTTAATTGAATCTTCTTCTCTGATCCTGGTCTCTAACAGTACTTTACATTACTTGAATTTCTGCTTTCAAGACAAGAGCTGCAGAAATGCAAACTCTGCCCATCATGCATAATTCAAGATATAAAGAATAAACCCTCATTAATGTTCAGATCTGAAATTTTCTCTCCTCCCCATCTACAATTCTAAATCCCTATTACAGAAATGCTTTTAGAAGTCTGGAATTGCAGAGGAGAGCAGCCCCTATTCTATTCTGCAATCTGCTATTTATAATATTTGCAAAGGAATTCTTGAGATGAAAGTTTGTTGAAGAAAATCTGCCCAATCACTTTTATTTGCTCAAAAATTCCAATATTTTAATTGCTGGAGCATTCTCATTGATTGAAGTCTTTTTCTCCATATATCTTCTATTGTTTTCCTGCAAAAAGAAATCAAAATGAATTAAAATGTAACAATAAAATCAAAATACCATTTCTGGCATTAAAACAAATCCAATCAAATTTAATTTAAATAAATCATTGAAAATAAAATATAAGCTCTCTATTGATGCCTAGGATAGTTTAATTGGCCAAATATATCATTGATGAGTGAATCTACAATTAGAAGAGGCTTGGACAAATGAAAATGCAGAAAATAAATCAGAAAATTGATTTTGCTTTAGAAATTCGGAGCTTGATTTTCTGCATGATTTTTGACCCAATTAATGACCAAATCTATTAGTGGAACCTCCTCAGAAATGTTCTCCTTAATTTTATCTTTCCAATGAGCCGTCCCGGGCCTCATTTGGCCAAGTAAAACTCATTCTATGAGCCTCCAAAGTTAATGAGTCAAATCTGGCATAAATCTGGAAATTCTGTTTGCTGGGCTAAAAATTAGAATTTTTAATTAGAATTTTAATCCTAAATTAGATTCTAATTATCTAATAATTAATTCTAAATTAATTATTAACTAACTAATATATACAATTAATTCTAATTAATTATCACCTAATTTAGAAATTAATTAAGTTACAAAATTAAATTAATATACGAATGATTTGAAAAAGTTAATTTAAATATGATTAATATTATAATTCAAATTATATTAAAATTATAATAAATATTATAATTATAATATAAAAATATAAAAATTAATTTACAAACCATTGGAATCAATCCAAACCCAAAATTCATAAAACAAACCATTGAAATCAATCAAAACTCATTAATTCATCCATGTAAGTTTGTGGAAGGATATGGTGAGTGGAGTGTGAGGTGAGGGTGACGTGAGGTGAAACAAAAACTTTATATTAAAAAAAATTTAACACATCGCAAATCGCAAGAACCTTGGATCGGGGTTTTTTAAATGTGCATGTTCTAAAAATTGCGCTAGATCCAAAATTGCGAAATTGCGATCTTGCGATCTGCGATGGATCCGAAATTTGCGATTTGCGATCTGCGATGGATCCAAAATTTGCGATCTGTGATCTGCGATGGATCCGAAATTTGGGATCTGCGATCTGCGATGAATCTGAAATTTGCGATCTACGATCTGCGACGGATTCGAATTTGCGATTTGCGATCTGCAATGGATCTGAAATTTGCGATTTGTGATCCGAAGTATGGATCTCGAAATTTACATTCGATGGTGCAGTAAATCTGAAATTTGCGATTTGCGATCTACGATCTGCGACGAATCTAAAATTTGCGATCTGCGATCTGCGACGAATCTGAAATTTGCGATCTGCGATCTGCGACGGATCCGATGATGTAATAATTTTATTTTATATATATATATATATATATATATATATATATATTTTAATTTTTATTTTGGTTTTATTTTAATGATGTTTAGTTTAGCTATGAAATTTTCTGAACTACAGCCACTCCGAAAAAGAATAAAAAAATAGCATTTTTAACCCAGACTAGAAAAATGATGGTACTTCAAAGGAGTACCATTTTTAAACCAGTTGACCAAATGAGGCGAAACAAGCGTCAATGGGAGGCTTATAAAAAATTGATTCAATCAAAACAAGAATCCAAAGAAAATGAAAAATTAACAAAAGCGTAGGATAATCAACTAAAATAACAATCCTAAAAGGTGTTTAGCCAAAATTTTATAAAAAGGGTCCCCATTATTTGAAGTGAACAAGTCAAAAATGGGGGGGTTGTGTTTTACCAAAAAAGGGCATTAAAAGCTTTAAACATTCGTCTCACGGAACAGGAAGACCAGTTGATTTGGGCATGCTTACCAAAAGGCCAATATGCACCAAATATTGGCTACTTGTCGCTTATTCAGCACAAGGAGCCACCATAAAAAGCATGGTGGTGGTGTAAAATATGGAAACTGAAAGCCCCGCATAAACACATAATATTATTCTGGTGTATATTAAACCACTACATACCCACCATGGACTTTCTCCATCGCCAAGCCATCCATGGGCCCTCAAGATGCTACCATTGCCTGTCTAACAACGAGGACACTTCACACCTTTTCCTATACTGTAATGTAATTTTGGACATCTGAGCACAGGCTGTTTTTTTCTTGGGCTGCCAACATCCTTGGCAGGGGTACTCACTACAAGATGCCTGGACGAATTGGTGGCAGCTAAACGCTAATTCCTCGAAACTATGAACCTCCCTCTGATTTTCACTTAGGAAGTTTGGATTGGCCGTAACAAATTCATTTTCAATGGCCAACCGATCAATGGGGATCGCATCTGTGCTGCAATCATAGCAACTTACAACCTTTTTCCTAAAGAGAATCACCAGAAACCTTCCATGATTTTTGTCCCTGAAATGATTGACTGCTGCCAACCTTGGGCTTATTTTGATGGTGCAGAAAATCCACAAGGTTGTGGGGGGGAGAAATTATTCATTTAAATGATCATCACCATTATCACATAAGGATGGGATTGGGCCCTGGCTCGAATAACTATGCAGAACTTTAATGCCTTAGACTTCTTCTGATCTTCGCACGAGAAAAACATTGCAACTCCATATAGATATTTGGAGACTCTCTTCTTGTGATCAACTGGTTCAATGATCATGCACTTTGTCACACGCACACACTGTCTGCACTTTTGAGGGAGGTTCATCATCTCAAGCTACTATTTGACTCCATCTCTATGGCACATATTTACAGGTCTCGGAACAAAGTGGCTGATAAGCTGTCCAGAGAAGCCTCGGAGCTGATTTGGGGCACATGGCATATTACAAAGCAGATCGGCGAATAGGTGTACAAGTTTTTTCATCGGCCTTTATGGATGAGGCACCAGATCACTGGGTTGTTTGATAGAACAGCCTGATTTGGGAGGTTATTTTGATTTGCATTATCTCCCGTGGACTATTTATCGGTTATATTGTACTTATATTTTTGTTTTTTTGTCTCTTACTTATCCGGTAAGTTATGCACCAAACTTACATGTGATGTTATATGCAAACATCTATGATTGTATCAGCGTCATCGTTGTATGGTTTTTTTTGGAAGCCAAATGTAGGCTCTATATGGTTTTTTTTTCGAAATCTGGATTAGTAGTGTTAACTACTAACAAATGTAACATGTAACTTATCTATTAATGAAAAGTTACGACTTTTTCCTTTATGCAAAAAAAAATATGTATATCAAGTTGCAGCAAAATATGATATAAGTAATAGCAAACTTCATTAACTATTTTCTCAAAAACTAGATATCTACTATATTAATGCTTCTATGATCCAAAAATCAGATCGTTTTGATGCATGGATCATGAGATATAAACAAAATGGTTGTAGGTGATAGTGCATGATTTTTGAAATTTTATGAACTAATTTAATGTGAAATTATTTGGGTTTTTTTATTTTAATGATACCTCTTTGTT
Organism: Pinus albicaulis; assembly: GCA_034641835.2. Classification (NCBI taxonomy): domain Eukaryota; kingdom Viridiplantae; phylum Streptophyta; class Pinopsida; order Pinales; family Pinaceae; genus Pinus; species Pinus albicaulis. The sequence goes on from CM076576.1 coordinate 148,926,006, forward strand.
AGCCAGAAATCACAAGAATTCACTTCATAGTTTTAAAGATATATGCAAATCAATTTCTGCACTGTATAAAAATGAAATTGTATGCCTTAAATGAGAAAGAAAGTAGAAAACATCCATCATGTGTAGCAATGCCTCCCCCAAACTAAAGAATTAGCATGTCCTCATGCAATGCTAGAAAACGAATAGAGTTGGTTGCTACAATCTGTTGAAATCTATGCTTGGTGTAAAAAAACATGGAAGAAGGGAGGTGTTGAGAATGAATAAGATGGTCATAATAAATAAATAAATGAAATGAATACTCCCCCAAACTGAAATATTTTGTCTTTGAAGAATGGGAAGTGGTAAAGATGTGGAATGAATGATGATAAATATTTCCCAATGGATTTTGCATGAAATTCTCCTAAATTCGTAATAAATCAGAAAAGTATGCTAATTTACCTCAAGTTTTACCTCTGAAAAAAATGTGGAATGACATGTATGGACTGGCATTTTTTGAAGTTGATGTAGGCTGAGCGGATACTGAAAGTGATGCACAATGTGGAAGCCATGCAAGCACGTCATGTCTGAACAATTGTGTGCGTTCGCGAGTTGCGCAAGCCTCTATTGTTAGGGGAAATAGTGTGGCCTTGCTACGAATAGAATTCCCCCCATGTTGTTCTCCTATAACAAGTCATTATTTTGCATGAAAATTTCTTGAATCCACAGTTTTAGTTTTGAATAGCAACAGATAAGATGCATGCAAAAATTTTAATCAAAATTTTTCTTTTATAAATGCAGTACTAATATTTTGTCAAATCATCAAGTTATGGCAGAGTTCAGTAATTATATCGCATGTTATCCCATAATGCATACATTCCCCCCTCCAATTGGAAAAGGGATTCCATGACCATAAAGAATATGAAAGGTGTTGTGTTGATGGCAAGGCAAGGGAATGATCAATACGACAGTAAATGAAGCAGAGTACACATATCAATGATAGGACGGCAAGAGGTATGGTTATAATGAGAGTGGAGTGTGTAAAGATAGTTATGAATAAGAGATATGATGCTTTGGATTGATGATAAGTTATGAAAAAAATAAAAGGATAGCAATATGCCAAAAATATGCTTTTCTGATAGTATTTTAGCTGAAAATGATGCGATTGATTAGAAAACAATTTCTCATGCGTAAATGTTCAAAACAGGGAAAAATTAAGGAAATAACTTCTCTGATAAAATAAAAGAATAAGAAAAGGGTATTATAGTAATAATTGACGATAAGATATAACTTCAATACCATAAGCAGAGCCTCTGCTACCAGCAGGTGTCCATAGCCTCAGCAGGGTTTCTTTTTAACCCGTATGAGCCACGATCCTCAATTTATAAATGGAGAGTTCCAGTGTTCTTCTACAAAAGAGATCAGTGTGCTGGCATGGTAAATAGATAACCATACTGCCATTCACTGGGATGTAGCAAAAGTGATCAGGCCGGCTCATGATGAGACCTCCTGTTCCAAGGATATTTTGGTTATCCAATGGATCATAACCCTGGTGTGGTGGCCATGATGGGAATGTCACTTCGTTACAGCCTTATGAACATGGTAGGCTGGCTCGTAATGAGACCCCCTATCCTCCATCTGCAAACAAAATTTTGCTGTGGTTACATCGTTTTATGATAAAAAGAGGGAGGCTTAATACTCCTTAAGAGTAGGGATGGTGGAAGAAGTTGAACATGTCAATAGAAAAAAAATATATATATATATATATATATATATATACCCATAATCTCATTTATTACAGAAAAAGAAGATTATAACCAGGAAGGGTGGAACCAGCATGTTATTAAGATGATCAATCAATATCATGTATAGTAGAAAACGATGCAGTAAAGTAGTATATAAATAACTGTGTCCCTTTTCTTAAAAATAATCTCTCATCCAAAAGTTGTCCTGTTAAATATTATAATGTTAATGATATTCACCTACTTCAATAGAATCCATAATTCTTGTCCTCATAGAAGTATTGTACTTCATGTCATGAAAGGGAATCAAAACAATGGAGCTGAGATGAGCTAGGAATAATCCCACAAGAGGAAGGAAGTGTTATTCACAAAACAAAAAACTTAGAAGAAGCAAAAATGTTGTTTTAAAGATGGAACAATAGCTGTTCAAAAGTTTGAATAGTAAACAACAAAAAGTGTTGTTCCAAAGTTGTAACAGTACACACACAAAAGTGTTGTTCCCAAAAGGGAACAACAAAAACGCAGAAAAGTGTTGTTCCCAAAAGGGAACAATAAAAATGAAAAAAAATGTTGTTCCCAAAAGGGAACAGTAAGAACGCAAAAAAGTGTTGTTCCCAAAAGGGAACACAAAAAATGCAAAAAATGTTGTTCCCAAAAGGGAACAGCAAGAATGCAGAAAAGTGTTGTTCCCAAAAGGGAACAACAAAAATGCAAAAAGCATTGTTCCCAAAAGGAAACAACAAAAACTACAGAAAAGTGTTGTTCCCAAAAGAGAACAACAAAAATGCAAAAAGTGCTATTCCCAAAATGGAACAACAAAAATGCAAAAAGTGTTGTTCCCAAAAGGGAACAGTAAAAACGCAGAAAAGCGTTGTTCCCAAAAGGGAACAAAAAAAATGCAAAAAGTGCTATTCCCAAAAGGGAACAAAAAAAGTGCAAAAAGTACTGATCCAGAGAGGGAATAGCAAAAATTCAAAAAAGTGTTGATCTCAAGAGGGAACAACAAAAACTCTCAAAAAGTGTTGTTCCCTATATGGAACAACAAGGAAAAATCACACGAAAAAGTGTTGTTCCCTATATGGAACAACAAGAGAAAACACAGAGAGAGAAAAAAACAATCATCCCTCGTGATCTAAACAACAGAAAAGTGATGATACAAAAAGAAGAACAATAGAAAAAACAAAGAAAAAATGTTTGTATGTACATATCTAAAGAAAAAGTAACTTTTTACAGAATTGGTACTGCCAAAGAATTGCCTTCTGCCACTGAAACTTGCATCGTGGGGTCCTCATTGTTCAATTGCCAATGGAGCAAAAAATAAAATTTGAAGGAAGCAACACTTGAAACAAAAAAACATAAGAGAAATTAGAAAACAAACAACACTTTATTTAAAAACGGGACATAAATAAATTAAGTTACAACAGCTATGATGTTATTTCCTGAGGGAATATCAATCTGTCAATGGAAAAAGAAATGATCTCTTGGAAAAATGTTTTGGTAGCAGTGACATGAATCTTCGAATGGAAATCAATTCTTCATTTTTTCTGTTATGAATCTGTTAGGTAATGAATTGGATGAAATTCCCTTGTTTCATTAAAATTTCTTTCAAGAATCGCTCGTCCATAAATTGACCTTCTTTATTCTCCTAAGACCTGCAAAAAAATGAGTGTCTAATTGCAATAAAACATTAAATCATGGAGAAAGAGAAGTGATCAAGCTCCCCTAATCCAAGAACTATGCAAAAAAACTAACAAGTAGTTACTCTGTAAAACAAATCCACAGACAAAATTAATTTATTACCTGCGGGAGAGAAGTGGCCAATCATGCTAACCTGCAATGTTTTAATCATAACTTCTTTGTTTTTCGTCCAATTTGAGTGATTAAAATCCAAATGAGAGCTACTTCAAAGATATATTACCAATAGAAATTTTTTTTTTTTTTTAATTCAAAGATATGATATGTCAAATTTACTTAGAACAACCTGCATAACGGAGTCATTTTCGATTACCCATCTTAAACCAACAATGGATATCTTAAGCATACATTTTTTGTTTGATGATGGATTAATCTGATTCAAGTTGGAAATGAAAGTAGATTCATTTATTTATCTCCAATAGAAACAGGTTTTGAATACAAGAAGAATTGATGGGTCAAATACTTTACTGAACAACTGGAAAAACATAGTTTTAAGAGTGTTGATTTAGGATAGACAGTCAGTATTTGGGTCATATCATTCTCATACAATATCAAAATCAAGTGATTCAAATTGCCTTGTAAACTATATTCATAGAGGAATATACCATAGAAATAGGTTTTAAAAATATATTCATTTAGGCTTCCAAAAACTCATTGTCCCAACTCTGTTCCTGAGCTGCCTACTAGATGCCCTGTCAATGTTTTGGTTATAACTTTTTCGTTTCAAATCCAAATGGAGTGATTAAAATTGGATTGGAAAGTAGACATCAAGGACTACTTAGGATAGAAATAGTTTTAAAAATATTCACTTTTGGTCCCTCAAAACATGACTGTCCCGACTCTGTTTTAAGAAATTTCATCAAGCCCACAAGCCAAAAAAATATGATATTCAAGCAATTTTTCCATATTGGTGATAAAAATTAATATGAGTGTTTTTAGAACTGTTATTTTCAATATAATACATCTACATACACAAATAAATTAAAATATTTATCACCGATGTTGATTTCCACAGCGTGTTGTAACAAAAACAATTATTTTTACATAATAATAAAAATGTATTTATTTATGTCCTTATTTATTTATTTTCTACACTAACCTACTATTCTTTGAAAATTTAATGTGCTTATGTATAAGAGTATTTCTAGTGGAACCATTTTTGAAATAAGGCCTCCAGTATGTACATACCCAAATTTGAAAAATGCATGTTAATAAATAGTAGGGTATGAGAAGCTAATTTCCCTTGAAAAGATGGTGCCAAAAATTGTTGAAGTATGGAGTGATGCTGCAAAAAAATGGAGTGAAACCAATATTCAATGTATCCCTTACTTTCTTTATTTCCCATAGCCATCATATCATGAAGTTCTTGAGTGTTAAAATGACTTGTTGATGCAAGCTAGAAGAAACCTCATTTCCTTTCATAACCTCTACAATTTTTGGATTTGATACATTCTGAATCTCGGTATAAGTTTTCTCCAATGGTGCATGTGAGATAGAATGGGTGGGAAGGGTGGGTAAATTTTGCAGTTCAACACGGTAAGCATGTTGTACTGGTTTATTATGGTGAGGGTGTGGAATGAGTTGAGCAAGAAATTGTGTAGGGAATGGAACATTTTGATGATGTAGTTGATTGGGTTGAGTGGCTGATTTTGATAGGAAACAAAGATATTTTGGAAGAGCTGGTGGAGAATATGGAGGATTTTTTTGTGCTACAAGATGAGGAAGAGTAGTTATCCAATCATAAGATGAACCATGCCAAACTTGTAGACAAGATTGGTGGGGGTTATATCGAGATTGACATTGCTGCCCTAACACATGAGTATTCCATAATGGATTATACAAGCAAAAAAAATGGAGGGGAAGTGTTTTGAACCATACATGTAGGCCACGATTTCCATGTTTTTGACATTGTTGCAGCTTCCCCATATTTTTTATATGCTACTTCCATCCTAGATAAGGAAGAGTGAGTATCTGTGGGATGCTCCTTTTTGCAATGAGGGAAAAACACTTCTTCAATTTCTTGATTTTTCTGAACCTGTAAAACATCCAATTGTGAATTTAGAGAGCTAATAAAATCATATTTAAAATTTTCAAATAAAACATTGATTTTAGCTCTTATGTCTCCTCTTCTTGTAGTAGATTTGGAAAAGAAATAAGAAGCTTCTCTAGAATTATTACCAGCCTTGGAGATTCCTCTTGAATACCTTATGCATAATTCACAAACATCATCACATGATAACTGAAAAACATCGCCTTTTCCTATCAGATTTAAGAGTTCTAAAAATTCATCTTTGATTCCTTTGAGTAGGAGTGTTTTTAAGATCTCTTTTTCCAAATACTTATGCTTTGATTTTTGAAGGTTGTATCGAAATCGCTCCACATAGTCCTCCAAGCTTTCATCTTCCAATTATCATATTGAAAATATCTTTGTCAGTCTTTCAATAGTCTTAGTACTTCTTCAAGATACGTTCTTCATGTCCTCCCAAGTTTGGATGCAATTCCCACCAAGGTTCATAAACCATCGGAGAGTTGCTCCTTTTAGAGTAAGAGGACACACTTTCAACCTTCAATCATTAGTACAATAATCATATCCTCTACAAAGTATTTCAAACTCAAATAAGAATTTATTTGGATCTTCATTTGACAAACCATGAAAATTTGGTAGAGACGATGGGGGAATTATGTGCATTTGTGTCACTCCTCCTAGATCTTTGATAGGGAATTCAAAATTTGCAATGTGAGCCATTTCTTACCATAATAGAAGATGTTCTTCATGTGTTTATTTGAGGATCCTCCTTCAAATTTTCCTGACAATTGGTTAGTGAAATGGGTGGTGCTTACATCACCACTCGAGTGGAATTACAAGATATTTTTCAAAAATTCTACCTCTAAAATTCCTACTTCAATTCCTACGCAATTCTGTTGAAAAGCGGGTGAAGGAGAAAGTGATTTACTTTCTCGTTACGCAGGTTCTTACCTTCCATTTTTAATACCCAATTTTTTCACAGCAGACAAACATCAAACACCTACTTCAACTTCTATGCAATTGTGCTAAAAATTGGGTAGAGGAGCAAGCACTTTACTTGCTCGTTACGTAGGTTATTACCTTCCGTTTTTAATACCCAATTCTTTCCTAGCAAAAAATATCAAACATACATCACTCTCTGTGAAATGGCAACACTCTCCTCGGCAACGGTGCTAAAAGGTGTATTTTAAAACTCCTAACTGCCTCACATTAATTATCAACCAAGGTAATTATTTTTGTTTCAAGAGAGTACATAATATGTGCAAGCTATAAAACTAGAGAGTAATGATTTAAGATAATCTATTAAATTCAATACAAGAGTAAGTGGATGCAATCATAAATCTCAAGATGAAACTTTTAAAGGAAATAATACATCTAAGCATCAAGACTTAATCTCGAGCAAAACCATAATCCAATCTTAAGCAAGCAATTCAATTGAGAATAACACCAACCGAGAACACAGTAGTAATAACCGAGCTCTTTTAGCTAGATCTATCCTAATCATACTCTTAATGTAACCAACAGGAATTAATGTCTTAACTGATAATTAATTCAATCTGTAGTGAGCATAATTTAAATCAAATGACAAAGTTGCGAAGTACATGAGTATCAGAATAAAGGAAAGTAAACTAACTATAATGTAAACTCACAGGAAATCAGAAGATATCAAACAGAATAAACTCGTAGGAAATGCAAAGATATAAAACAGAATAAACTTACGGGAAATGGAAAAGTATCAAACAGGGAATAGCAGTAAGATTCGCCAGAGACTGGGCCCTAGCCACCAACGAATACTGCCGAGCTACTTCAAAATGTCCGGATGAACAACAATGCAAGTCATATATTAATCATCAAATTCACTTGTCATTACAATATGATCTCCTTCAGAATAAAATTCTATATATTGAAATTACAATTGAGGTCCCCTGTGAAAAGCTAAATCTCTCCATTATCCCCTCTTCTCCTGTCCTGTCCTATCTATCTCTAATATAATAATCCCATAATAATCCACTTCTTTGATCTCTATTTTTCATTTAAATACACAGAGAGCAGAGAGAAGTTACAACAGAGATGATTACAAGATGATTCCCATAACAAAATTGGATTGTTCACAACAAATTGATCAGCAAGATCATATATGAAATATCTTTCCATCAACATTCAACAAGAACAGGTCGAATTTTGTACTGCAACTGAGATAATTTGGAAAACGGCTGCAACGGCGAATCTGAGAAAATCTTCTTGAAAGAACCTTCCGTTTCTCTTAATACGAACCGAATTTTCGAAAACTGCTTGTTGTAAAATTAATTCGGTCCATTCTGGAAAAAACACATGTTTCACATTTTCCAGATTCTTCTCCATTTTTCCAAAATGTCCAATGAAAAATTGTCACTTCTTATTCCAGCGAATTTCTAAGTTGGAATATTTAATGATGAGCGGGAGATCAAATCTGCAATCTGGAAAATATCTTGGAGGCTAAAATGGTGAGCGATGTTACAAAAAAATTATTAATAAACCATCATTTGTAAAATCATGCATAATAATCATCAATTTATTAAAATTAAAGGAGAAGAAATCATATTTATCCATAAGAGCATAAATAATTATGAAATGGAATTATATGATAAACCATGATAAATGACGTGATAAAGAATGGTAGAAATGGATTAAATAGGTGTTAGAAAGTGATAATAATAATGAAAAACTAGCAGCCCAACACCTAAATTTAGGGTGGAGTTGCCAATTTGACTCCAGTTAAGTGGAGTCCTCCACAATTAGTGGAGCTTTTCTAGGCGTTATTGGGAAAATGAGTTGGAGACTCATTTTTCAACCATTCAGAGTGAATGAAGAGTCATTATTATCTAATTGGAGAATTATGGAGCCATTGGTGAGGTTTTTAGAGCCAACTAATGACTTCTGAGTGTGATTTTTCTTCAGAGAAGTTCCAAGGGCCACGAGGAGCCACCAGGAGAATGAGGCCTAGCCACGGTAGCCAGAGGCCATTCTCAACAAACCAATAGTCATTTCTGACTGTGTTGATCCTTTTGAATCCATTGATGTGGTTTGAAAAAATAATTTGGAGACTTCTGAAGGCCGAGATGCTATAGGGAAGTTTCATGAGAGCCTACAACCACAGGGTGCCACCAAGTGTTGGAGGCATAGCTAGCATAGCCAGAGGCCATTTTGAGCATGTGAATAGTATATTATGACTATTTTGGACATTATGAATCCAATGGAGGATTTTTTGGAGCCATTTTGAGAATTCTAGAGCCAAATAAGCCACAGGGAAGTTTCAGGCAGCCAAGTGCCACCAAGTGTTGGATCCAGAGCTCATTCTGAGCAAATGAATAGTCTATTTTGGATGACTGATATGTTCTGGAGATAGTAGAAAGGGTTTCAGGGGCAGAAAATGACTTCTAAGGGAGTTTTTGCCACACAGAAGCTCAGGGAAGCTAAAGGGCACTGACAGAAGAGGTCAAGTCAAAGGGAGCCTAGGTCCATTTCCAAAGAGTTAGCGGTCATTCCAGGGGTATTTTGGTATTCTAAACCCATTGGTACAGTCAAGAAAACCATTGGAGTTGAGTAGTAGCTTGTAAAATAAATTAACCATCATAATCCCAAAGAGCCAAGTCCATTGACGGAGGCTCAAGGAGACGTAGTCCAAGTGTTGAGGGTGAACTCCTTTATTATGTTTGTTGTTATGTGTTGTTGGTTAATTTTCTACAAGTTATAGTTGTTGTACATGCTTTTAATCATCATAATCAAATGTTTTTTTTTTTCTAAATTGGACTAATATATTAATATAAACATAGTATACAGGTCAAAGCTTGCCTCCGAAATTTCTATTCTAGCCAATTCCGGACAGAGTAGAGTTCAAAAGGACAAAAAAATAACCGCCCTGGATGGGGAAACTGGTCCAAAAATCACTGCCCTTAGTAGGGAAACCAACATTGTCTAGAAATGACCAAGAGTTTGATAACTTTTTCAGTAAATAAAAAATAACAGAGAAATTAATCAAAACTGAGAGAGGAAACCTCTCATTGTTGTGGATGTATATCGTGCTAAGTGTCATGTGGCTATGGCAGTGGAACCTCAATGATAAGACACCTGTAATCATCTGAAGAGTCATCATCTTTCTTCAAGTGTTGGGTGGTGGGTTCTGGTGTGGTAGCGGTGCGCACAAGGCTAGTGCTTCCCTTCCTCTTTTCACCCATTGAATGTTCAAGATTTCCACTTCCACTTCCTTTGCTACTGGAGGAGCGTGTTTCAGGTTTGACTAGTAGAGCTTCAAATTTCCTAGAGTGTTGTGGAGGTGCTAGAGAGATTGTGGATTTCTGTGGTCATTTTCTGGAACCTGAACCAACAGAGCTTGAAGGCGCCTCCTGAAATCTGACAGTAATTGTGGTTTTAACTTGAGGTCTATCCATGGAGAAATCATAGTGGAAATGGGCCGAATTGTCTTAAGGAGGCGGGGAGTGACTTTCAGAGTGAATGGAGATGGGCAGGCGTGAGGACTCGCCCCTGCCTCTTCCATGGAGTAAACTCATTCTATGCCTCTGCAGCATGCTGGAGCAGGAAGGAGCATGAGGGAGGCTAGCAAGTGGAGGCGATGAGGTCAAGTGAGCATTGGGGTCAACAAGTTGATGCTGCAAGACAATATGACAGCAGGTGCAAATGGGCGTCGGAGCTAACAGAAGGTGGAGGTCACAATGCGTATTTGAGGGCGAGGGGGAGCTCGGAGCAAATACAACAAAGAAACGAAGGCAACATGAAGAGAATGGCATCAATGGAGGGTGTGGCGCTATGAAGAAAAGCTCAAGGTGGTGGACCAGACGAGCATTAAGGTGAAGGGCAGAGACAGTTAACTCAATCTGAGACAATAGCTGGAGTAATTAAGGGTTGTATAATAGGCCCCATTCGTGGCCATGTGGCTAGGCCATGTTTCACGTGATGGGCCTACCACCTCCCATCCTGTTTCAATCACTCGCATCCGAGGTCGGAGCTTCATTTTGCACCAGTTGTGTGCATTCCTAAATGAGAGAAGCATCATTGGTATTGGAAAGAGGGCCTGAGAAGAGGGTGAGATCATTCTCAACTCCTTTGTTGGCTAGGATATCCTCTACATTATTAGCAGAGCGTCTGACATGCTTGAAGGAGATGGCCATGAGGCTTAAGCCATTATTCAATTTGTTCAAACCTTGCAGCAAGACACCAACTCTTGGATACCTTGGAGGCAGAGGCTCCCAAGAGGAGGTGAGTGGCTGCATTAATGATAATTTGAGAGTCTCCTTCCACTTCTAAGGGGAAAAAATTGTGCTCCTGAGCTAGTAAGAGCCCCTGTAATAGACCTTCCAATTCTGTAGAATTGTTTGAGTCCCAGCCTATTGAACCAAATAATATGCCAAGGGGGGTCTCTGCTAAGTCTCTGAAGATGCCACCAAAACCAGCTTCACCTATATTTCCTTTATAGGCTCCATCAAAATTCATCTTGATCAGTCCACAAGTAGGGGGAGTCTATGAGATGGGAGAATCTGAATGATTGGAACGGGTGCGGGAGCTTAAAGGGAAATTGGAAATATAAAGGTGCCAATTCAGCTAGATGATGCTTTCAGGAGGTTGACTTGGGATCTCAAAGTCCTACCAATGATGCAGTGCCAGAGTTTATTGTAGGTTGATGCATAGATTGGTCCACATGGTATCCAAAGGAGTGATTTGATTTTTAAAGATTTCACCTGTTCCATTCTTTCCAGACTGACCAGAGAAGGAACCCAGGAAGAAGGATCCAAAGAGTGTTGAGAAGCTTGCTGTTGAAAGGGTCAGTGGGCCAATTTCTAAGGGTACTGGCAATGTCACCTTTAATTATGCTAGATCTTCTGCATCTAATGTCTATATTATTCCATAATCTGTTGGCCATTGTGCAAGTATCTATTAAATGATGGATAGTTTCAGTGTGCTCTAGGAAATTGGGACATCTTGAAGGGCCTATGAATCCCCTCTTGAGAATATTTTCCTAGGTGAGAATCGTTTTCTTGCTAAGGAGCCAAAGAAAGGTGGAGATTTTTGGCGAGATGCCTGGTCTCCAAATTTGAGTCCAGATCGTGTCCTGGGGTTCCTGAGTTGTGGAGAAGAGTAGGTGGTAAGCTTATTTGGTGGAAAAAGTACCATGAGGAGTGTGGCCTCATCGAAGTATATCCTCATTTTCTAAGCATCTGATATTTCTTTTGATTAACTCTTTTTCAATCTCCTCATATAATTCTTCCTACCAGTTTTCTTGCCATTGAGCAACTGGGATCCATTAGCGGTAGCCCAAGATGGGTAGGGGTTTCCTGAAATGTTTAACTTGGTTATTCACTTGAGCTTGAAGAGAATCTTTCCATCTAGGTATTTGGAAGAGTTCTGCCAATTTGGGCAGTTTCTGCCATGAATCCTCCCAGAAGCAAGCAGAGTGTCTTGATCTAAACTCCTAGAAACTATCCTCTTGGATGATAGCCCTGTGTTGTTTGGAAGTGTTCCATATGAGAGAGCCAGAGTCCACTGAAATGAGTCAAATAAGTTATGTGGGCTGCCTGTTGTTGGCGTATTTTTCAATCCATAAACGGGCCCAGGGAGTGTGAGGCTTGGAAAGCCACATCCACCAAATACGTGCTCCCATGACTGCATTACTGTGGTGTGGATCCCTCAACCCTAGTCCTCCATCCAGTTTTGGAGTGCAAAAAGCTGACCATTTCACCAATGCCCATTTTCTATTTAATCCCGAATTTCCCCAAAGGAAATTGCATTGCATATTTCTGATTTGTTTTAGAACCCATTTTGGCACTGACAACACAGAAAAGAGGTACAAGGGCATGGATTGGAGGATTGTTTTGATCAGGACTAATATACTAGCGATGTTGAGCAATCTGTAGGTCCAAGATGAAAGATGGGCCACAAGTTTGTCTAAAAGCTCTTTCCAAGAGGAGTTCTTAATCACTGAATCAATGAGAGGATCTCCAAGGTATTTAGAGGGAAAAGAGTCTATGGAGAAGCCAAGAACTCTGGAAATGTTGCATTGAAATATGGCTGGAGTATTGAAAAAGAATATTTGAGATTTTCCAGCATTGATGGTGGTGCCCGAGGCTTCATAAAAGATGTCCAGCAGAGACTTGAAGGTGTTGGCTTCTTGAAGTGAGGGGTGACTGAACAACATGTTATCATCTACAAATTGTTGGTGTGTGATGGGATGATTTTCATAAATAGAGATACGCTAAAGAGAGTGGGTGGAGGCTGCATGCTGGATGAGATGACCGAACCCTTTTACCATGAGGACAAAGAGGAAGGGCGAGAGTGGGTCCCCTTGACGAATACCTCGGGAGGGGGTGAAAGGGGGAGAGGGAGCCCCATTTATAAGAATGGAATATAAAGGGGATGAGATAAGGCTCATGATCCAGTGAGTCTAGGTTGGGCAGAAGCTAAAGGCTAAGAGCATCTAGTTGATGTATTCCTAGCTTAGTTTATCAAAGGCTTTGGAGAGATCTCTTTTTAAGAGCATACTTGCTTTCTTTAGATGCTTCAAAGAACGAATGAATTCATGAGTGAGAATGATCCCGTCTAGGATTTTTTGTCCTTCCACATAGCCTGTCTATTCTGGGGAGATGAGCATAGGGAGAAGAGGTTTGAGCCTGTTGGCAACGACTTTGGAGATTAGCTTGTAGATGGCATTGCACAATGTGATTGGTCTGTACTTTTCTGGAGTGACAAAGTGCTCTTCTTTGGGGATGAGGGCTAGAAAATTTGCATTGAGTGACAAGAGAATCCAATGCATACTTCTAGATTCCTCTACCAAGTCCCAGACCTCCAATTTGATGTGTTCCCATAAGTAATGGAAAAAATTTGAGGTGAAACCGTCTAGACCAGGATCCTTACCATCTTTGAGCTGAGCCATTTTCTATTCCACTTCTTGGAGGGAGACAGGTTTGAGTAACATTTGATTGTGTTACTTATTTATGAGCTTGGGGATGTGTTGAGTAATATTGTTGATTTTTTGCTGCCTACATCCTAGAGGCTCCTGAAGGATATGCTTGAAGTGACTGAGGGGTTCTTTTTCTATATCCTCATGTTCCTCTAGCTGATCCCCTTGACTATTGTTGAGAATGGCAATACGGTTATGCATTCATCATTGAATGGTGGAGATATGGAATAATTTGGTATTCTTCTCCCCTTCTTTGAGCCAACAACTTAATCAAATGTTTAATTCCTCACACATAAAGCATTAAAAAATTTAAAAAACATACACATGATTCAAGTATGCAATTCTGAACATGCATGTATAAGCAAGATATTTATTTTTTTTATTTGAGTGGGAGGTGCTTGCATATCATAACAATTCAACCACCCATTTAATATTAGGTTGGTATCATAGCACTAGGTTTCTTGCTTGACAGAGCACAAGGTTGCTTGCTTGCTTCTTTGACTTGAAGGGTTCTTAAGAGTGAAAAGAATTTAACTGTTTGAAAATTGACTGATGCTTACAAGTTTGAGTTTGTTAGAGGTGAAGGGGAGTTACTGCTAGCTAATTCCAGAAGAGGACAAGAAGGAAGAAGGATGAAAGCATTCTACTTACCCAAAGGACCTCAAGGTGACCCTTGAAGCACAAGAGGGATTGTTTGCAAAAGTGGCTGCTTGAATAATATGGAAACTTCATCAAGTGATGTTTCTAAATCCTCATCCTTTGCAAGACTCTTTGATAAAGAGATGAAGTAAGAATTCTACATCCTGAAGGATATGGTGCAAAGTTTGTATGAAGACAGAAGGGAAAGCACTAGACTTCATGAGCAATTGGTTGATACGAAGCAAGAGAAAGAAGGACTTTTTCAAAGAATGCATGAGATGGAGATGTAGCTCCATCATGCCTAAGAGACCTTAACCAAGCACATGCTTGAAGCAGAGGTAAATCACTCAAATTTTTCTTCAAATTCCTCTTCAGATATATGTGTAGGTTCATTTGAAAAACACACTAGAGGTATAGGGTCCAAGTTGATGTTAAAAATGGGCTATGAAGGCAAGGGTCTAGGAAAACATGAACAAGGCATGGTTGAACCTATTATGGTTGAGGAAAGGCCTAAGAAGTTTGGCCTAGGCTATGTTCAATATTATGGCGAAAACTCTAAAGCCATGAAGGCACTTGAGACAGTTCCAAAAATAACTTTTGTTGCAGGTTCAAACCCACAAAGATGAAAAGTGTAATTTCAAGATGAATGCCATTTTTTAAAGCCTATTTTGCAGTAAGATGTTTTTATACATGCAGCTTATGGCAAGTAAGAGAGTTCTGACAGCTATCAAGACGTGAACACTAATGTTGGTCTTCAAAAGAGAGTTGGAACCTCTTCAAGTTCATCTCCTCAAGAAGGTAAAATAGATGGACATGCAAAGCAACATTCGAGGTATAATTCTTCCCATAATCAAGTTGTTTATGACCATGTTAAGCATGAAAAATCTGCATGCATGAATGGGAGAAACATTTGTTGTTCATATTTTGGTTTGTGTAACCATGAAGTTTCAAAATGCTGGAAGAGAATGAAGGCATATAGGAAACATTCAAAGCGAAGGCGACCTGCACAAAAGATGAAAAATACTTGCACACATTTCCTGAAGAAGGAACATATCATTACTTAATGTTGGACACTACATCCAAATAATCATCCCAAGAATTTAAAGCAAGAGGATAAAAACATTGGTGATAACGGAACCAAATATTCCATCATCGATGTGAGTCCAGATGATTCACAAGAAGAAGATGTCTAATAAGAAAAATAACTATGGAAGTGGATTGATAAGAAATGGTTTGATTTCTTGACCAAGTAAGGCATGCATTTCCTTTGTACAGAGATGAAAATTTCAGCCTTATGTATGCATGAATTTCTGTTGAATGTATGACAAGTTGTAGCAGATTATCACAACTTGTATGATGCAAGATTTCATGTGAATGTTGTTCGGTTGTAGGCATTTCTTTTTGTTGCACAATTTCATCGTGGAGGTGTAAAATATGGGTATGTTTCTCACTTATGTTGCAACAATATCATTTAGTTCAGCTCTTATAGTCACCCACATGTTTTTGGATTATGTACTTGTTTGTACTTGAAAGGAAGAGTTGAAAGTGTATATATGCATTAGTTTGTATGTGTAAATGGCGAACTTGTAAATAGGTTCATTTTACATAGATATATACATGAGTGTTGTCAATATGTATCATGTTGTATATCAACTTGTGTCGATTGTGTCGCACACATGTTTGTTAACTTGTGCCGATTGTGTTGCACACTTCTCATATTGACTTGTGTCGATTGTGTCACACACATGTTTATCAACTTGTGTCGATTGTGTTGCACACTTTTCATATCGCATTGTGTCGATTGTGTCACACAAATTTTTGTTGACTTGTGTTTATTGTGTTGCACACTTTTCATATCATCTTGTGTCGATTGTATTACACTTTTCATGTCGACTTATTGATGATGTCGCATGCTGCATGACTTGCGTTGTAGTTGAGGGTGTTTTTCGATTGTGAGTCGATAAATGGATACACCAGGGCGGATATGTGAAGATGGGTTGCACTTTTGTGAGAATCGGGGGCATAAATTCTTTTTCAGCAATAGTTTTTCTTCCGTTTAGATTGACGACACACCGACGGCGTGGGAAAACAGAATTTTTTCCAAAGATGGGAAAACTGACAACAAAATTTCAGCTGAACTTTGAGTTTGGCCAAACTTTTACTCTTAAAATAGTTCGGCCGAACTAGTTCCTATAAATATATCGCCTGCAAAGTTTATTTGTTTACCGTGTTTTTGTGTGTCTGTTTATTCGTGCGTTTTTCTGTCTGTGTTATTTCTGGTCTGTTTTTTCATGCATTTTTCTGTCTGTTTTGCTGCTTATGTCCACGCTGTTGGTCTGCGGCGACTTCAAGCGACTTCAAGCGAGCAAATTACCAGGTATTTTTCCTTCTCCTCCTCTGTTTTTCACAAGGGAAAAAATCGTAATGCAATGTGTTCTGTAATGTCTTCTGTAATGCCAAACATTTTTCTTAGCTTATTACATGAACCCTTAGTTAATATGATAAACTGAGCTAGATATGTCACCATGTTGAAGCTTATCAAGTAAGAGCTATGTTGGAACTAGTCTCACATGCTTTTTTCCTAGGCATAGTGTTTCCCATTGATTTTTATGGTTCATTACTGGTATACTTGTAATTAAGTGTATTTGAGCTTGATGCTTTTCACTGCATGACTCTGATTGGTATGCTATGTTGAAAGCAATGGAAATCATCGATATTCGTTTACCTGTGTTTGATTACGTTGATACTTATACTCGATACAAGTTGCTTATTCCAATAGAGCTAGTATATTCCAATAGAGCTAGTAGAGGATCCGTAATAAACACAAGCTTTGATACATGTTTACTAGTTAAAGTAGTAAATACTTAAGCAGTACCACATTTATAGCTTACTTCTAATCCCATATGTAGATAGTGATATGTATGCAGTATAGTGTAATCAAGAGAACGTGATTATTAGAATGATTATGTGATTACTTATCTTTACACATAGTATTAACTCCTTAACCTGAACAAGCTTTGCATAAGATGATGATTAGGGAAAGATAGTATTATATAAATACGTACAAGGTAAGTGAGTATCCAGCTTTGATGTGTTAGTACCTGATTATTCATTACAGATATTCCTGGGGGCTTATAGCTAGTATTACAGAACACTCTTATGCGTCATTTATTCCTTAATACATGGGATTTATAGACCCTGTTTACGTAATAAGGTAAGCTTAAGCTCTTATAGAGGTATTTTACATAATATCAGTGTATTCCATAGGTATAAGTACATCCATAATCTCTGATGTGGTGAACATGATATCATTACACCGTTACAGATAATACCATTAAATTCTTATGGTAATACCATTACAATTTACTCTATGTAGGTGTACACTAGTTCATTTGATTACTAGTATCATACCTAACCAGGGAAGGGCCAAAAACCATATAGAAAGGGAGTAAAACTTTGTGCCCCAATGTTTTTGTAACCTAAACTAATCAACCTTAATATAACCTGAACTAATCAACATAGATATTGCACTCAATTTCATAGGCTCTTTTTTTGAATTCAAATAAGTGACAATAATTTACAAGATATCAGTGTATTCCATAGGTATAAGTACATCCATAATCTCTGATGTGGTGAACATGATATCATTACACCGTTACAGATAAGCTAATACGATTAACTTCTTACGGTAATACCATTACAGTTTACTCTATGTAAGTGTACACTAGTTCATTTGATTACTAGTATCATACCAAACCAAGGAAGGGCCAAAAACCATATATAAAGGGATTAAAACTTTGTGCCCCAATGTTTCTGTAACCTGAACTAATCAACCTTAATATAACTTGAAATAATCAACCTTAATACAACTTGAACTAATCAACCTGAACTAATCAACTTGAACTTATACCTTCTGAGTTAGCCATGTTAACCTTAATATACCTAAACTAATCAATGTGTTATTTTGTACCATGTGCTATTGTGTACCATGTAGCTAGAAATATTAAACTAGATATAAGTTTATGACAATTATGACAAGTGTATTGTTTTTTCATCCTTATGCTCTTTTTCATTATTATGTCTTTAGGTTTGGAGTAGGTGACACGAGTCCCTTTATCCCTCTATTATAAGTGGGTTATGGTTTGCTTTGTCTCATTGTTATGGTATAGTGATTTGTTATCCAAAGAAAACTTTTTAGTAATTTCAACTTCAAAATTTTGATTTTTAACTAAGAAGTTAACATCTTTATGCTCACACATATTTTTTATAACATATGTAATAGATACACCTTAATATACCCTGAACTAATCAACCTGAACTTATACCTTCTGAGTTAGCCATGTTAACCTTAATATAACCTGAACTAATCAATGTGTTATTTTGTACCATGTGTTATTGTGTACCATGTAGCTAGAAATATTAAACTAGATATAAGTTTATGACAATTATGACAAGTGTATTGTTTTTTTATCCTTATGTTCTTTTTCATTATTATGTCTTTAGGTTTGGAGTAGGTGACACGAGTCCCTTTATCCCTCTATTATAAGTGGGTTATGGTTTTCTTGACAATTATGACAAGTGTATTGTTTTTTCATCCTTATGTTCTTTTTCATTATTATGTCTTTAGGTTTGGAGTAGGTGACACGAGTCCCTTTATCCCTATATTATAAGTGGGTTATGGTTTGCTTTGTATCATTGTTATGGTATAGTGATTTTTGATCCAGAGCAAACTTTTTAGTAATTTCAACTTTAAAATTTTGATTTTTAACTAAGAATTTAACGTCTTTATGCTCACACATATTACCTTTGCTTTTTATTCTCTCTTACACACACACACACACACACACACATATATATATGAAGAGATGATCCCATTTTCTTAAATTTTATTCATAGATCAAATGTCATTTAAATACAAGATTTATCATAATGTACAATTATTCATTCCATATTATTTATAAATTTTTTCATTAAAAAATGAACCCTTTAAATGATGAACCTAGTTAATGCTTCTTCTTCATGAAGAAGACTACTTGATCTTTCATTTTGAATTTGATGATGGTCCTTTGTTATCTTTCTTGACTACTTCAAATTATTGACACAATCATATGCTTCTTGTTACTCTTTTTATTCCTTCCTTATATTGTATTCTCTCCCTTAGATATTGTGTACTCTCCCACATAGATATTGCACTCAATTTTGATGGTCCTTTGTTATCTTTCTTGACTACTTCAAATTATCAAATTATTGACACAATCATATAGATATTGCACTCAATTTTGATGGTCCTTTGTTATCTTTCTTTACTTCAAATTATTGACACTTGATCATATAGATATCATATAGATATTTCACTCAATTTTGATGGTCCTTTGTTATCTTTCATGACTACTTCAAATTATTGACACTTGATCATATAGATATTGCACTCAATTTTGATGGTCCTTTGTTATCTTTCTTGACTACTTCAAATTATTGACACAATCATATGCTTTTACCTTAATATCTTGTAGAGCCCATTTCATCCAAAACATTCAAAAAGAAGTAACTACTATGTATTCCACTTCTACTCTAGATAGAGAAAGTAACGACTCTTTCTTGCTTAACCATTAAACCAAAGACTCTTCTAAGTAGAATTATACATTGTCCACTTGTACTTTTCACAAGCCTAGTTGAATCTCTATATGTTGTCAATGTAAATTTCTCAACTTCTACAAGTTTTATAGGTAGAGTCTGTAAAGACCCAGGTAGCCTCTGGATCTCATCTTTTATGGAAGGTGACATATCTAGTAAATGCCCCTACAGTCAATCTCTGGAATAGATCTAAATAGAAGTTCTTCATTTTAATATCCATAAAACACAACCACTTTAAGGTAAATTGTTTACATGCACGTCATTTCTCCAAAAAACTATCCTCCCATTAATTTTAGATGTGAATTCTACCATAAACTTTTTAAGTCAAACTTTAAGATAAACCATGCACATGTCATTTGCAATAAATGTCAATTTAATATCTAAATTCACATATGTTTAGTGGTGTCATTGTTTCACTTCCGATATTATGTTTCTTACCTTGATGAACAGGTGGAACTCTGCTGGGAGGCCTCTCTATTTTTTTACTCTTTGCTCATACTGTCAAAGGACGTTATATGTTATATGGGCTATACTGTATGTTATATGGGTTATACTGTATCTAGTTATTAGACTACATATCTTCATATATAACTTGCAAATAGTATGATGGAAACCAAACATAATAATGTATTAGGACATCACAACTTGCTAATCAGTT
The DNA here is from genome assembly GCA_034641835.2 of Pinus albicaulis. NCBI lineage: Eukaryota > Viridiplantae > Streptophyta > Pinopsida > Pinales > Pinaceae > Pinus > Pinus albicaulis. Next base: position 148,946,324 of record CM076576.1, read on the forward strand.
ATTAGACTACATATCTTCATATAGAACTTGCAAATAGCATGATGGAAATGTGAACTTGCAAATAGTATGATGGAAATTTGGATCTCAAAGAAAAGTCATGATTAATGCTTCTAGAAACCAAACATAATAATGTATTAGGACATGCTCCTTTAGGCTTGGTGGAATTACCTTTGCTTTCATGGTTAATGCTTCTAGAAACCAAACATAATTTAATGTATTAGGACATGCTCCTTTAGGCTTGGCAGAATTACCTTTGCTTTTTATTTCTCTCTTACACACACACACATATATATATATATTAAGAGATGATCCCATTTTCTTTTTTATTCATAGATCAAATGTCATTTAAATACAAGATTTATCATAATGTACAATGATTCATTCCATATTATTCATAAATTTTTTCATTAAAAAATGAACCCTTTAAATGATGAACCTAGTTAATGCTTATTCTTCATGAATAAGACTACTTGATCTTTCAATTTGAATTTGATGATGGTCCTTTGTTATCTTTCTTGACTACTTCAAATTATTGACACAATCATATGCTTCTTGTTACTACTTTTATTCCTTCCTTATATTGTATTCTCCCCCTTAGTTATTGTGTACTCTCCCACATAGATATTGCACTCAATTTTGATGGTCCTTTGTTATATTTCTTGACTACAAATTATTGACACAATCATATGCTTTTTGTTACTCTTTCTATTACTTCCTTATATCTATTCTCCCCCTAGATATTGTGTACTCTCCCACATAGATAAATTGCACTCAATTTCATAGGCTCTTCTTTTGAAGTCAAATATATTGTATTCTCCCCCTTAGATATTGTGTACTCTCCCACATAGATATTGCACTCAATTTTGATGGTCCTTTGTTATCTTTCTTGACTACTTCAAATTATCAAATTATTGACACAATAATATAGATATTGCACACAATTTTGATGGTCCTTTGTTATCTTTATTTACTTCAAATTATTGACACTTGATCATATAGATATCATATAGATATTGCACTCAATTTTGATGGTCCTTTGTTATCTTTCTTGACTACTTCAAATTATTGACACAATCACATGCTTTTTGCTACTCTTTCTATTCCTTCCCACATAGATATTGCACTCAATTTCATAGGCTCTTCTTTTGAAGTCAATTATATTGTATTCTCCCCCTTAGATATTGTGTACTCTACCACATAGATATTGCACTCAATTTCATAGGCTCTTTTTTTGAAGTCAAATAAGTGACAATAATTTACAAGAACTATCCCTAATTTTTTTCTCACATGTTCAAATGGTTCTCTAACAATATAATTTACAAGAACTATTCCTAATTTGTTTCTCACATCTTCAAATGCTTCTCTAACAAGAGGATTTGAAGGATCTACAACCTCCGGTTGAAGGATGAAGGGTAAGGACCTTCAAACTACAACCAAAGGTTGAAGATCATTAAACCAAAGTTTTAATAATACAACCTTGAGTGATTCCACGAGTCCTCTACACCCTTCACGCGGTGAAATTGGGATAGGTCTAGTGTTTACTTCTACAAGTTCTATAGGCAGAGTCTGTAAAGGGCCAGGTAGTCTTTGGATCTCATCTTTTATGAAAGGTGACATATCTAGTAAATGCCCCTACAGTCAATCTCTGGAATGGATCTAAATAGAAGTTCTTCATTTTAATATCCATAAAACACAACCACTTTAAGGTAAACTGTGTACATGTGTAATTTCTCCCACAAAATAAAGGCTTCCTCTAATATCCATAAAACACAACCACTTTAAGGTAAACTGTGTACATGTGTCATTTCTCCCAAAAACTAAAGGCTTCCTCCCGTTAATTTTAGATGTGAACTCTACCATAAACTTTTTAAGTCAAACTTTAAGATAAAAAATGCACATGTCATTTACCTCATGATCTTGTGTCATTTCTCTCATGCATTTGCAATAAATGTCAATTTAATATATATATATTTTTATTGAATTTGCTTTTTTTTCAGGGATAACAAAACCATTAAATATGGTTGAAAAATGGAAATTATGCATAGAAGTTTCTTGCTATCCCAATCCAGGGAAAGTAGTGATTACATATGTGCTTTCCAATATTGCGACTAGCAAAGTCGTCCAAAAGAAAATGAATATACCGGGAAGAATGACAAACAACGAGGCATATTATATTGGATTGGTAGAAGGCTTGGGAACAATGATGAAGTATGGATCAAATGGAATTGTAGTTTTCACCAATTATGAACTTGTGTGCAACCAAATGAATGGCGTGTGCCAAGTTAAAAAGGAGAGGCTAAAAGAACTGCATGGAATAGCAAACAATATTGTTAGCCAATTTCAATTTTTTAGTATAAGACATTGTACAAATGTGAATAAGATGTCTGCTGATCTATTGCGTGGGGAAATGTCAATTCATGATTCATCTATCAAATATGAATTAGAATTATACAGAGCAATGCAAATGCAAGATTAATCTCTCAAAGATGAATTGGTTTTGAGATGCTCTTCTTCAAAAATTCAAGATTCATCTCTCAAAGATGAATTAGTGTTGAGACACTCTCCTTCAAAATTTATTGATGGACATTGTAACATATCTTGGATATTTTTGTGTTGTGTACTTATAAATGCATATTTTTTAATGACCATGTGTTTTTTTCAATTGTATACCAAGTGTGCTCCCACCAAACCATGTAAAGCACAACTTGGTGAACTTCACATTTGCAACAAGTGGTGAACTTCACAATTTTATAAAATTAAAATGCAGGGACTTCAACAAATTTTTGTTTAAATGGAGTTTCACGCTTATTTTTTAATGACCATGTTTTTTTTTCAATTTTATACCAAGTGTGCTCCCACCATGTAAAACACAATTTGGTGAACTTATCATTTTTATAATTTCTTTTTTGCTTAAATTGAGTTTCACAAATCAATTATTGCTTTGAAAGTTGTGTTCTACATAATTTGTGTACACTAAATTACAAATTGATTTTCTGAAATCTATTTTGTGTAAATTTCTACCAATAGATATATATATCATGGAGGATGAATGACAAAGATCAACCAAATCCCATATGTGGGTTCAGGGATCAGGGAATGTTCACGGTATTTAAATATAATCTTAAATCTCCATACATGTGTGTACATATGGAATTGATTTTTTATTAACTTTTTGAGTTAAATTATTTGTTAATAAGTTTCATTTTTTAATTTTTAGGAGCTAAGAGGAGAAGGGTCTCTACTCCATCCATGGAGCGTGCCCATGGTTCACCCAGTCGTAGTATGGTTCACGCAATTTAATTAATGAATATGTATATGTATTTATATGTACACATGAATGTATTTTTAAATTGATTATAAATTCGTATTTGTTTATGAAGCTTCTCTCTCGTCTCGAGAGGTTGGAGGTGGTTCAAATCCACTTAGAGGGCCATCAATGAGTGTAGCAGGTTGCGTGAAGGGGGTGATATTTATTCCCCCGAAGGCCAATCAACGGATGCTGGTTCTCAGCAGGGTCGTTTTGGGTCTGGTTCTCAACAGGGTCATTTTGGGTCTCAACAGTTTCATGGTGGAGAAGATGCTAACCAACCACATCAAGGTTGCCATCAATTTCAATATTTTTTTCATTGAATTTGTACAATTTTTTTTACATGTGTTTTTTCTAATATACAAAATTTTATATATATTGATGCAGAGGCCGAAAATGTTCCAACTAGTGGTCAAAATAGACGCAGTGCAGAACACTACATTCAAGAAGAAGGTTGTCTACCTAGCACAACTTATCCGGCCGAAATTTCTGATATACCCTGGGAAACAAACATGGCGCAATGCACCTTACAAAGGTGTGAAAAAATTCATGCAAAATTGCAGAGAGATCTCGTGGCTTTGACTCTACCTGCTGAGAGTCGACAAAGCCTTGAAACAGTTACACATTCATTGGGCGAAATTGTAAATGTGTACAAAACTTTTGGGCTAGCGACTGATACATTTGTAGAAGTGATGAGAAAGAGAAAGGAAATAGTAATGGGTCCAGATAAATGGGAGGATGTAAAACAAAGAGTTACAAAAGATGTGGCGAAGTCAATGTTTAATTTCAAGGAAGGGCCAAAAAGAAAAATGCTGAAGGTGCAATATTTCAAGCACCCAAATATAGCTCGCTATTTGTATGATAGGCACCTTGCGGCCTATGGAAGGCTCCCATGGAACGACGACGTTTCTGTTTATTTTGCACAAATGTTTTACGCGGATTTTTTTTTGGGTATGAAACCTAACTACAATGACCTTCCGTCAGAATTTTTTGGTCCGGGGAAAGGTCGATTGTATGAATGTAAGGGTGCTAAGTGAGATGTGGGGTTGCCTCGCCCTGAGCCGCCATTGGTGAGTCGACATTTTCAGGTTGAAACTCTGCGGTTAGAGATGGATGCGACTTCTCAAATAAGTCGAGAAGCAAGGGATGTCATGATCAACAATGTTTACAGTGGACTAGGTGGAGTCAATGTTTGTCTAAATCGACAAAGAGCACGTGAAAATGCACATGCCAATTTTGTGTATTGTATAGATGAAGAGATTGACAACCTGAATGTTGAAGATCTCTGAATATATGCAAAAAATTGTCGCAATGGTTTTCAAGACCTAATTTTTCATGAGGAAGAGGGCACGGGAACGGTATGTGTTAATGACCTTAGGGTTTGAAATTATTTTAACATACATATACATGTGTACAATTTGTAATAAATACATGTGTATGTACATGTATACATTTATTTTTATGTACATTAATCTAACAAAAATGTATCATTATATGTTAAAACACCATTTGCAGTTCTCACACATGATGCATGACGAAAATGTTAATATCACGTTCGGGACCTCTAGTTCAAACAATGCAGATGGGTCTCACCATCAAGATATGTTGGCAAATGTTAGTGTTTTTTAAGTGATATTTTAAAATAAATAATTGTGCACACATGTACATGTATGTATATATAATGATAAAATGTTTTAACAGATATCGATTCCGTCCGATGTTTTTGGGATGGCAGTACCTTCTTCTTCCTTGAGAGATGTACCTTCTACTTCCTTAGGAGATGAGCCACAAGTATTTACAATTTTTCACTTTTAAAATTTATGTTTAAAAGTCATATATATATATATATATATATATATATATATATATATTCCACCTCAAAAAGTTCCATTAAAAATTGAGATATATATATATATATATATATATTGAGTTATTTTAAATTTTTTGAATTTAGGTTTCTATAGAAGATTTCTTTAATCCACGGACTCTAGCAACGGAGATAGGAACATCCACAACATTTGAACAAGTTGTCTTTAACTTTTTTTTGATATTATTGAAAATAAGTTTATATATGTACACGTGCATTTTCATTTGAAAGTTTTTTAATATATATATATATATATATATATATATATATATATATTTAACTGTACATGTATATTGTACAGTTTACCGTTGCAGATGTTCCTATGGGGGCGGAACTTGTTCATCAAATGGAGAGGGAACCTCATGAGGTATTGCATGATTTTTTTGTTATATTTTGTTTTTTACATGAAGTTCTAGATATATATTCTCACTCATTTTTAAAACATCAAATTTTAATGTTCAAGTACATGTGCATTATGTATGTAGGTTTCCCATGATGCTTCACATGATAGTGCATGGATTGAGACCCTGAAAGGAAAGATGCTAGATCCATCTCTATTTGATGGACATGATTTGTAGATTTGATTTCAAGATTTAGATAGTCTTAAATTTTCTTTTTTATATATTATCTAGATGCACTGTCATATATATAGATAACTTGATACAGTTTGATACTTGTGAGATCTACAATTTTTGGACAAATTTTATTACAGTGTTAATATAATTTGTTTTGTTTCAAAAAGTTAATTTTTGGATGGTTTTAGTACTTTTGGCATGTGAATGTGAAGTAATGTTGTTATATAATTTGTTTGGTTTTTAAAACTTTTTTGGATAATTGAACTACTAGTAATGTTGTCATCCATAAATTAATGTTTTCATCTGAACTACATTTGGCATGTTATGTAATGATGTGTTATAATTTGTTTTGCTTTTAAAATTTAAGTTTTGGATGCTTGGAGTACATTTGGCATGTGCAATAATGTTGTGATCTATAATTTTTTGTTAAATTAAAAGTTAAAAGTTTTGGATGGTTTCAATCTACATTTTGCATGCGATATAATGTTAAATGTTTTTATTGGATAGTTGAACTATAATTGGCATGGCATGTGAAGTAATGTTATGTATGATATAATCAAAAAGTTTTTAAAACTCAAGTTTTGGATGGTTTCAATCTACATTTCGCATGTGATATTTAATGTTTTAATGTTGCACGATATATAATCGAAAAATTTTAAAAACTTAAGTTTTGGATGGTTTCAATCTACATTTGGCAGATGTGGTATAATGTTAAATGTTTCTATTAGATAGTTGAACTATAATTGGCATGGCATGTGAAGTAATGTTGCACGATATATATAATCAAAAAAGTTTTAAAACTCAAGTTTTGGATGGTTTCAATCTACATTTCGCATGTGATATTTAATGTTTTAAATGTTTAATGTTTTAATGTTGCACGATATATAATCAAAAGGTTTTTAAAACTTAAGTTTTGGATGGTTTCAATCTACATTTGGCACATGTGGTATAATGTTAAATGTTTGTATTGGATAGTTGAACTATAATTGGCATGGCATGTGAAGTGATGTTGCACGATATATATAATCAAAAAAAAATTAAAACTCAAGTTTTGGATACCATTTTAATCTACATTTAATGTAAATCCCTTTAATTTTGATTTAATATTAAATGTTTTTTAAATGTAAATCCATTTAATTTTGATTTAATGTTAAATGTTTTAAATGTTTTGATATAATGTTAAATGTTTTGATCTAAGTTTTTGATGGTTTCAATCTACATTTGGCCTATGGAAGACCCCATGCATAGACAATGGATGCGTTGTAGAAGGGGAGGTGGGGGTAGGGATGGAGGGGGCAGGAGTGCTGGCTCTCTCCCTCCTCTTTCCATCCATGACATAGGTAGCCACCCTCCTCCAGCAAGCAATGAAGCACAATTTCACTTCACCAGCGCTATGATCAGACCGCGAATCACGATGACCATTTCCATCTGTTTTCAGGAGGAGCTGCAAGATGAAGGTGCTTCTAGTTCTAGGAAGCGGTGGAGAAAGTCCACCATCCCAGCCCATCATCTCCAGGACACCAAAAAGTCGGCAGCTCTTCCAGTCAAATCCACCTCGACGAGCTCCAGCAGCGATGGCGCAAGCAGTGACAACTCCTCCCAGCATTCCAAGGGAGTAGATGATGATCCGGAGGACTACGGTTGTCCAATTGTGGAGGAGAATCCCCCTAACACATCGATAGCTAGCCTGATGTCAGGTCCTCTTTAGCTTTTTCCCGGTTATGGGCAGTCCCTTTTCTGTTTTTTTAATTCATACCCCCTCTGGTATTGGCTAGTTAGGCAACCCAGGAGACGGGTCTCGCTATGTATATTATGTTCATTATAGTTATATATATGTAAATCCTTTAATTTTGATTTAATGTTAAATGTTAAATGTTTTGATATAATGTTAAATGTTTTGATCTAAGTTTTGGATGGTTTCAATCTACATTTGGCCTAGATGGAAGACTCCCATGTGAAGTATTGTTTTGATTGAATCGAAAAGAGTAAAGAAGTAGTTGTATATATGTTAATTTAATGTTATTTAAATTTTAAATGTTTTGATCTAAGTTTTGGATGGTTTCAATCTACATTTGGCCTAGATGGAAGATACTCCTATTTGAAGTATTGTTTTGATATATTCAAAAATATTAAAGTAGTTATATGTAAATCGCTTTAATTTTGATTTAATGTTAAATGTTAAATGTTTTTATTTAAGTTTTGGATGGTTTCAATCTACATTTGGCTTAGATGGAAGACTCTCATGTGAAGTATTGTTTTGATTTAATCAAAAAGAGTAAAGAAGTAGTTATATGTAAATCCCTTTAATTTTGATTTAATGTTAAATGTTAAATGTTTTGATATAATGTTAAATGTTTTGATCTAAGTTTTGGATTGTTTCAATTTACATTTGGCTTAGATAGAAGACTCCTATGTGACTTGTAATTTTTTTTGATTTAATCAAGAAGTTTTTAAAACTCAAGTTTTGGATGGTTGAAGTACATTTGGAATCTTAAGATTTCTTTTGATCTCTACATAGTCTTGTTTGAATGAAAAAATTTCCAATAGGAAGAACATAGCTTTTCAATGCAACTAACCATGTATCAATTGAGCTCTAATTGAAAAAAGAGTTTAAGTAAGTAGATATATGTACAAATTATCCCTTTAATTTTGATTGGAAATATAAGTCTAGTACATATATGTTTGTTGAATTTGGGTCAATGTCATTAATGCACTCAAATAGGTAGCCTTGTTGATTTATAATTTGGTAAATTGATGACATTCAGTTAATTGCATTCTAGAACATAGAACATATATCCGACCATTGGACAGACAAATTTTGTACTAGATTTTCAATCAGGAATGGAGATGTGAGTCAAATCCCACCAAAAGTTGGAGAAGTGCTTCGAGTCTCTTCTGAAAGGAATCTTCGTAAAAAACTATATTGTGGATGATTTATTTACATTGCACGGATACTTTTTACCAGAAAAGCTCACAAGAAAAATTGGGCACATTAAGTTCGTGTATATATCCAATATGATTTTTCATCAATGCACATAGAAAAACTACTTTTAGTTAAAATTGCATTCTAGAACATATATATTGAGTACATTTAAATCATTTTTCATCAATGCACATAGTAAAACTACTTGAACAATTAATTTCATTATAGAACATATATATCCAATATGTAAGTAACATTTTTCATCAATGCACATTGAACATATCCGACCATTGGACAAACAAATTTTGTACTAGATTTTCAATCAAGAATAGAGATGTGGGTCAAATCCCACCAAAAGTCGGAGAAGTGCTTCGAGTCTCTTCTCTAAAAGGAATCTTCATACAAAAATACTCTGCGGATGATTTATTTACATTGTGGATACTTTTTACCAGAAAATCCAACTAGTTTTTCATCAATGCACATAAGAAAAACTAGTTCCAGTTAATTACATTCTAGAACATATATATTGAGTACACGTGAATCATTTTTCATCAATGCACATAGTAAAACTACTTGAACAATTAATTGCATTCTAGAACATATATATATATATATATCCTTGATACATGTAACATTTTTCATCAATGCACATGTATATATCCTTGATACTTTCAGTTGATACTAGAGCACGTGCACATGTACCAAAACAATTTGTACATGTGCAAACACTTGCACAAATAACATAAGCAGCTCAATTTTTAGTTGATTGTACTAGAAGTTCTAAAACATATTTAATCCAAAGAGAATAAATTGTTGGGCAATTCAATCAAAAAAATTCCAATGGAATGACATCTTCAATAATCTGTTCATGATCGGATTTTGACATTTTCCATTTCTTAATTTTCGTTTTTCTCTTTGATTGAACCTCTATCAACTTTATGTGTGCTGCACACACCAAGTGACTATATTGACAACTTCTTGAATTAGGTTCATGGTCTTCAAAGTAAACAAAGTCCCCACTTTGATTAGTTTGTCTGAAAAAATAACCTTTCAGTATAATAGATCCTCTGTCATATTGAAATCCGTGATCATTATATTTTTCTAATAATTTCATTTTTCGTTCAGTGCAACGCATCAAATAATACTTAACATTTTCATCGTTGTCAATAGGTGCAATTACAGCAAAAACATCTCCTGCACAATAAAACAAACTTAACAAAATTATACATATTTAAATTTATTTCTAGATCTTTAAATCATTAGAAAGAAATTCAAATGTTACCTTCTCTAACAAGATAAAAAACTCGATCACCATTGGATGATATTGTATTTTCTTCTGATTTCATTTATTCAAACATTTCAACAGACATTTTTCCCTTTGTATTTAGCTCTGTATGTTTCCAATCTTTTACATACATGTTGTTTTCACAAACGTCATTGGATTTTGTGTTGTCTATGCAAACATCACAAAAACAAGATTATTTTCTTTTATCCAATGCAAACACATTTCTAGGCGACTTTGTTTTAATTGAATGCAATTTTTGAGTCCCTTTTATTGTTTCAACGTCATTTCCAATTGATCTATCTACGTCTTCGATCCCAATATGCCAGAAAAACTTTTATATGGAAAATTAAAAGAAGAATTTGTAAATATGATATCAAAATACAATCAAAGATAATCATTGCATGATAAATGTACACAATGTTTAAAATTAGATTTCCAATAAAAATTAAATTGAATGTACCTTCGCACTTCCCTTGATGGGTTAGTCTCATGGCTTAGAGCAGCGATGCACCATTGAACAACTTCTTTAGCATTCACAAGTCGGCTTGCAGAGGGGTTTATTTGATATCTTTGAAGTGCTCGTTTTATGCATGCTCCTACACTATCATGTTCTCCTTTTCCATGGCCAGTCTCAAAGAAATTCCAACAATGTTTAATGCAGGTTTTCTTATGAAGACAACACAACCAAAATAATGATCATGCAGATTTGAATTGACCTACGCATCTGTCTGACCATATCCAATGTTCATTGAATGTTATTCCACGATTTTTAAGGAATCATAAATTTTTCCAAAACAATGTTGTACAAAATATGCATCACGTGTACAATCGTCACTGATATAAAAGTGATATTCTTTAATGATATGTCGATTTTCACTCGTGATTTCTATATGATCGACGTTTTTTTCAGCACATCTATATAGAATATGGACGAGCATGGAGACTTGGTCAGAATGATAGTATTCACTCAAAATTTCTTTTTGTGGAACAAAAGTGTAGTTTTCTGCAAAATCAATCACTGACAAAATTATCCCTGGTGGAAAAACTTCACAAGATTTTTTGAATTGCAAGTCTTGCCATCGAGTTCTATGGGAATGCTTGGTGTATTTGTAAATTTCTGCCTCAAACTTTCTCAAAAAGTCTATCACAAAAATTTCGTCTTCTAGTAATTCAATTCTTTTAACACTATTTTCACCTTGAATCGATGTATCGATATATTCATATATTTTCCATTTCACTTTCATGTTGGAAAATGATTGATCATTTATATCAGTATGATATTAGTCAAATTTCCACAATCATCGCAATTTTAACCACCAACACATTTGTTTTTGTAAAATAGTTCATCGCTTTCTCGTTCACATAGAATTTGAGATATGAAATCACAGATTGTGGAAGGAGGAGGTGAATCCTTCCATAATGTTCTACCAAAATCAAGGAATGTGTCATAATATAACTCAAATTCCACATGATAACGGCAACAACAAGTGTCACGTACGGTGATAGGTTTTACATACCATGGTTTTTGTTGAAAAAAAGCAATGATTGAAACATGAATTTGACGATTCTCTTCTTTGAAATTGTTGAATAACTCTATCTGAGTGGTTTCCAAGAAATATTTTTCATGTTCTTCATACTGATTTTGTGCTATTCTTCTTCGCATCACATGCCTTGCAGTTGGTGAAGCACGCGAATTGTTCTTCCAATATTTATATATTATTTTTTTAACATTTTCTCCAAGTCTATCTTTGTATGGTTGCCTAAAAATAGGTCTCCAACAAGCGAGTTCATCATTTACATCTACTTGCAGCCGAAATTTCCGATGTTTGTGCAAAGTTTTTCGCGAGGTTCCTAATGCTCGTGCCATAGATGTTACCAAACGATTCTCTTTAGTACTTGATGAAACCATTGCCATATTATTCCTCTATGTACAATTGAAACATTTTTATCTCTAGATCTCTTAATTGAATTTATAGTACTACTTATATTTTGTATCACATTTTCCTTCATTTTTTTATCTTTGGTTGATTTTCGAATACCCAATAGTGTCGTAGCTTCTTTTAATTTCCTTAATGATAGGAGACCTTTCAACATTTGAGCTTGAACTGTCACCCGCTCATTTAAGAAATACTTTTCAAAAATGTAGTTAACACGATATCATATAACATGGTCAGGTTTTTTATCTCCATATGTGTGAGTGTCAACATTTTCTAACATCTCATCATCGACACTGATTTCATCTGTACATATTCGAAAAAATAGTACATAATAATTTTACATATGAACAATAAATAACTAAATTAATAAATATACATATATAATTTCAATAATACCTTGTGATTCAATTTCTTCCTTTGAATTTCTTTCAATATTTTCACCATCTTCAACATTGGTCCAATACCTCTTTCACTTTCTCTTTCAAAATTTTGTATCTCATCATCAATGTTTTGAGGAATATCTCTGTCTGTTTACATTAAACAAAATATTTAAAATCAAATTAGTTCATCAAATAAAAATTAAGCTTCACATTTTACACTAGGAAAATTTTAAATATATCAATAGATCATAATATTTACATTTACATACCTGCTTCAATTTCTGCTTGAGGTTGATTTTCCCCTTCAATATTTGAGAGGGCTTCTATCTTTCTTTTGCGAGATTGTCTCGTCTCTTCTCTACGTTCCTCAGGGTCTCTTTTTCGATCATATTTTCTCACACAAGTCCTTCGATTTCCCATGATAATAGAGTATGAAGTTCAAAAATTTTCCTTCAAAAAATTAGACAATAACTCAATTAGAAAAAGCATCACAAAATATTTAATTTTGAAAAAAAATAATTTTAATTTTTTTGCAAAAAATACATACTCCAATCCAAAACACTTACTTTAAAAAATTCGAGAAAAAAATGTCTTATAAAAATGAAACGAAGCTCAAAATATTTACTTCAACTCAAAACACGTACTCTAAAAAAATGTCACTTCAAAAAATGCCTCCAACTTAAAAAAAAAACGTCACTTTAAAAAATACTTCAAAAAATACTTCCAGAAAATGTCTTTTCGAAATTAAGCCCAACTCCATACTTTCAAAAAAAATGAAGCACAAAAAACATCCAAAAAAATGTATTACATACCTCCAAGAAATGTCCTTTGAATTTATGTCCAAGAAAATTCCTTAAACCCAAAACAATTCTTTGCAAAATCAGGCCGCCTCCAAGAAGAGTTTTTAAACCCAAAACAGTTCTTTGCAAAATCAAACCATCTCCAAGAATTCGAAATTAAGCACAAATCCATACTTAAAAAATAAAATGAAAAAAGAACATCCAAAAAAATGTATCACATACCGCCAAAAAATGTCCTTTTAATGTACGTCCAAGAAAATTCTTTAAACCCAAAACAATTTTTTCAAAAATCAAACCGTCTCAAAGAAATGTCCTTAAACCCAAAACAATTCTTTGCAAAATTGGTCTGCCTCCAAGAAATTCCCTTAAACTCAAACCTCCAAGAAAATTCTTTAAACCCAAACCAAGACCTTTATAAAATCAGATCAAATGTGCGAAATGTGCGAAAATTATGAATGATTTCGCGGCAATTTATATTGCCGCGAAATGTGTTTTAGGAGGGGTGCCGCGAAATTTTCCAGCCGACGGAAAATTAGATTACAGTTTGGCTGAACTTTGATTAAAAGTTCGGCCAAAATTTGATTAATAGTTCAGCCGAACTATTAAGTCGTTAGACTTAACGGGCCGTCGGCGCAAAAAATAGTTCGGCCGAACTAACGCTTCACCAGTCACACAGCTTGACGTTTCTGCAACTTTGGAATGATTAAACTCCATGAAACATTCTGAATTAACTGTCAGAACCAAGACAAGCATTTTTTTAATTGAATCTACTTTTAGGAAATATAACTTTTATGGAATTTCATAAACATCTACTAATTTTAATTAATTTTATAATAAAATGGGTGCAAACAATTTCTGAGGGTCATTGTGATTCAGTGAAATCAAAATTTTGTATCTCCCAAAATGATTTTTTAAAAAAATTGAAAAACTTATGAGGCATTACATTGGTCCATCGTCTCTAATGGGTAGCTTTTATATTTTTAGTTTATAACTTATATGTTAAGAAATTTGTTGCATCGCGAAACATATCTAAAATATGCAGATTTTTCATACTGGACCAGTTCAAAAAATTCTAGTAATTATGATATGCATCCATTAGCTTTTTAAATATGACGAAACCGAAGTAGACTCTATCTAGATTGTTGTAACACAATTTGTTTTCTCAAAAACACAAATTTTCAATGAATACAACATTGCGTATTAACATGACTTCTTATGAATCCTTTGATTGTTAAGAAAGACACACTCAAAGAAATGCTAAGTTGACATATCAAATCTACATAAAAAAATTTCAAAAAATAAGTAATAGAAAGCTAACAAAATTTCTAACAACTTTTATTTTTATCGCAAAATGAAATTCTAAACAGAAAAATTGTTATAGTTTGCAGAAAGTTGAAGAACCGAAAAAAATGAAAAAAATTTCTCAAAAAAGGGCAAAAAGTGTAACACAACTTCACATTTTCACCCACGGGTCAATGTGCAAGAGGATCACCATGTATGTGAAGTTACAGTAAGGTGACAATCAATGCTTTGAAGAAGCAAAAAGAGGTGGTCTTCATTTCAATTCTTGCATGAGATTTTATTTTTAAGATTGATGTGTGTTCTTGTGACAAGATGTTGCAGGAAGTTTTGGTCCATTCAGTGAGAAGTGGACAAGATGTAAAATTTTTTGTAGCCATTGAAGAACAAGTTGGTGTTTTTGTTCACAGCAAGAGTTCACTCATTTTGCGAGCTTAATTTGGAAAGTGGATTTCCAAGACAAAGCTTTTATGCCATTGTTGCAAGAGGGACTTCATTATCAGTGCGAAGGCTACCAGTTTTCCAAGAACATAGAGAAATAAATGGTACAACAAGGTGGGTATCAGTTTACAGCAGTTAGCAATGCTAAAATGGGTCAGCAACAGCCAGAGAGCAGTGGTCAAGACACATAGTCATTTGGGTTGCAAGGCATGTCAGGTTGATTGTAAAAGAGACTTATCAAGTAAACTCAGTTGATATAACTTGAAAGCAATAGAGTGTTGAAACTCAAGGAAGATATGATCTAGGTGGATATAGGTGATCACCCACCTATTCCACTTAGGGCCCCACCATTGTCTCTTTTAGTTTTTCAGTTTTGGCACAACTTACTATTTTTAGCAGTTTTTCGGGTCTTGAACTTCTGGAGCCGTTTTGAGGCCCTAAACGATGTTTTTTGGGAAAACTGGGATAGATCTTGCCAATGATGTTGCTCACTCAAAATTTTTAGTCCTCGGATAGATATTTCTAACGAGGTATGGTTCGCGTCAAACAGAGATCGTATTCCAAAGTTACGTCCCTGGGAAGTTTAAACACCAATTTACCCAAATGGGGCCCATAGTTTTTGCTATAGGTCAATTTGGGCACCATTCCCAATGACTTGGTTAACTGGGAATCACCTCCAGGACCAATGATCAAGGGTCTATCATTCCCTATCATTTCAGTTGCTACACGCCCTAAGACAAGAAACAAGACAAATCAAGCAAGACTTTCATCAAGCAAAGGTTTCCATGGTTTGAAGCTTATTATATAGCATATGAGAGCTCACCAATGCAGGCTCTAAGGGGCTTAAGTGCGTTTCATATGTAGGTATTCCCATACAAGGCTGCTCTGCAAAGCACTTCCCAACATTCACAGGTGCATTGGTCACATTGGGAACGAAATTCTCATTGTTCTGGAATCTCCACTTGGTCAGTGCCTTCTAGAAGAGTTCACATGTGTCAAGCTTCGAATCCAAGTGACCATTTGACATCTAGATGACTAGAAACATGTCTTGCCTATTTTTGGAAAGTTTTTGATTGCAAAACAACCTACAGTTCATCTATAAATTGAACACAAATCTAAGTGTTTGAGAAGGAAGAATTTGAGTAGAGAAATGTTGGAGAATTTTCAATTGAGAGCTTGGTTTGTGAAGCTACTGCTGGAGAGATTTATGCTGTGATGAGACTTGGGAAGTTTTCTATAAGGTTACTTAAAATCAGTCACTAGGTTGTAACCTCTCCTTCTATCATCAATAAAGAGTACTTCTTATTTTTCCCTACATGCATCTATATTAACTTTGATTTTCCATATTGTAAGATCTTGGTTGATGAATGTATTTTATGCTTTACTGATTTAGCTAACTAGCTTGAATAGATATCTATATTATTTCATCTTTTGTTGTTTCATTGTTCTTTCTTGCAGGAGGCTGTTCGTTGCATAATTTGGAGATGGATGCCTCCAATTTTTGTTTGTGCGTAGCTTCCTCAACTCGCTCTTGCACGGTCTGCTGCTTTTCCTCATCCATTTTCTTGCACTCTTGCTTAACATCCTAGATAATTAATAAGGCGTGCTGCTCTTGAATCTGCAACTCTTCTGTGATGCCCTGGTGGAACTCATCCAATGCCTTCAAAGGCAGCATAGCTAGGTTGATCCTTGTGTTCTGCCAATGTGCTACCTGTGCTAGTTTCTCAGCAGTGTCAAAACATTTAGTACCTGCAGGTATAGGCACTATGCGAATATCATTAGTAATTTCCAGTTCTTGTTCTGTTGTACTCGCACCGGCTGGTGCCCCGCTCACTTGAGTCACTCTTTCTTGAAGCCCGCTCGCTTGACTCACACTCACTTTTACTGCGCTCATCTGAACCTGTAAATCCTTGAGGCCCTAATGGACCTCCCCCTATACCTTCTTGTACTGATCCTTAATGTTTTACCACAAGTGCTCGGTGATGTACCAAACAATGTCACCAATTTCATTGAATTTCCCCTCACTGAGGACCAACAATTCAGGGTCGGCGGACTTGTCCGACTTCATATTTTTTTGCGCGCCTCCACCACCCTATGTCTGCCTTCTCTTTACCATATAAGGAGGATGGGGGTCATTTGGATCCATAAATGTATCATCACCCTGACCATCCCCCCCTCCTGTCTCCAAAGTATGCTTCTCTTTCTCTTTTTCAGCGTCTTTTTCAGCCTCCTTAGTAGTCACGAATGTGACTTTCTTAGGTTTCTTTCTAATGTCCTTCTTTTTGGTCTGCGCACTGGTCTTCGTGCCACTCATTCCTGCCTACTTTTTCTACATGCACGTAGCAATGGCATGTTCAGCATCCCTGCATTTTGAATTACAGCCACCCACTTCATAGGTTCTACCCTTTTCACTCTAGTAGCTTCATAATAGGCAGAGCGCAAATACCTACTTGGCTCAAATTGAGGGTATTTGTTGCGATCGTTGAAATCCCAATACTCCAAGTGTAGTTGTGGCACTTTTCCCTACAATTATCCCTCAACCAGTACTTCTTCAGGTAGGAAGGAGGTAAAAATATTATACTTTACTGTTTCTGGATCCTTTGTAGGCTTTGTAGTTGTCAACTTCCATGGCAGAATATATGGTGGCAACCTGGAGGTACGTTCTGCTTCCTCTGCATCAATATGTACTAAAATACTTCTTCCTCTCCCGAATCCTCAACCTCGACTGGCTGATTTTTCCTATCCTACGTCTCCTTAGACCTCTGTTCTTTCGGAATTTTCTTCCTTGGCGACGTTCAAAACCCTCGCTTCTTCTGCTTTTTGGAGGGTGCTTCACCGGTGGTGGAATTTTTCCTGGGTGACCTCAGCCCTGTGATATTTGCGGGTGGTGTTGTTGTCATGATGAATTCTAATCCTCTATGGAGAAATTACTGCTCAATCTCCTTGTAACTCTTTCGAGACATGCAGCAGTGCGCTTGGCGAGCTATCACGCATAAAATATTGATTCTAAATCTCAGAGTATAAAGTGTCTTACTATGGAGTGGGATGCTTGATTTATAGAAAAATTCAAAATCAAACTCCATGATGTCCTTCAGATATGCCTCATAAATGCATATTTGGCGACAGATTTTCCCGGACATGCCCATTAAATACATACCCCCGACTCCTTTTAATGGCCATTGTCAAAAATATGCCCCCAAAAAAATAGGTCAATGGTGCTTCAAACTTTTCAAAATCACCATGAAAATCACTCACATTTTAGAAAATTTATCCATACTTAATACATTATAAATTTTAAAGTATCAAAAATAAGCCCAAAAAAGGGGGTTGATGTTGCATCAACACTTTTCGAAATCAACATGAAAATCACTAACCTTTAAAAAAATATTTGCATCAACACTTTTCAAAATTATCATGAAAATCATGATTTTTTGCAACCTCTAAAAACACAAGAACTCGGTATAGTTCTCATTAACTTGTTAACTTTTTTCACATGAAAGTCATTGGAAAGTGGAAAAAAATGATACTTTGATATGGTATAAGTAAGTTTGGGATACATAATAGTTCAGGGGGGGCTCCTTCGTTTGTTGGTTTCATGAATGCAAATTGGGTTGGAAACCCTAGTGATTAGAATTCTTCTACATCTTATGTTTTTAGTCTTGGTTTTGTATTTTTCATTTGGGCTAAAAAAGAATTAGGTTATTGTTCTTTCTTCCGTAGAAGCAAAGTACTGAGTAGCGATTAATGCAAGTCAAGAAGTGTTGTAGCTTCAACAAATCCTTTAAAAGTTTGGATTCCAAAAAAAATATTTAACCACCCATTGGTGTAATAATTAGAGTGCCATCAAGCTCGCCAAATATCTACTTAAACATCAACATAATAAAACACATAGAGCTACAAATGCACTTCATTAGAAAACTCATTCATGATCAAGGTATTGAAGTGCTCTTTTGCACTAGAGATGGTAAACTCATTGATGTTTTCACAAACTTTGATCTATGTTTAGAGTTTAGGAGGTTGTCATTAAGGGGGGATATGCTCTAATGCCTCATTCTCCTATTGTGTGACTTTTGTAAATCCTTCAATCCTATCTAGAGTTGTTATTAAATGGGGATGTTAGGAAATTTAAACACTTAGGAGTTGATTGAGTTCAACTTGGTTTAATGTGTCTATTAGGTAAAAGTGTGTTTCTTAGTATGTTTCTTTAGTATTAATTGGTTTCATCATAGTCAAATGGTCACAAAACATTTTAGATATAGAGTGATATGACGACTAATATTCTCCTTGATACTTATGACTATTGATTCATGAATTAACATTTGATTGGTCCATGATCTCTATCTAAGAAACATAGAGAGCTATAATAAATAATGATTAAGAAAACTCTCTCATGTAAAAAAAAATACATAACAATGATCTATGACCCTTTAAAATCAAGTGATCACATTGGTTAAAATCATGAATAATTTCCATTTTAGAAGGTTGAAACCAAATAAAAATATTAGTATTGTGATACTTGATTTAATTGCCTCAATGATCATTAAATGTATTCATCTTGTGTCATTAAAAAAAATAACTTACTTACACAAACATTATCTACCTTGAAATATACCAGGGAAAAAAAAACAAACCAAATAACTACCATAAAAAGTGTTTCATCAACCCATGCCTACCATAAGAGTGTTTCATCCACGTTGTTATATGTAATTTTGAACCATTCTCATTAGCATAAAAAAGTGAAATAAGATAATATGTAAATCAAAATGGCTTAGGACGTATGTGATCGATGTAAGAGGCTTTCTGCTAATAGGTTTTTTAATTTCATTGCTTTTATCTATCCTTCTTTTAATTAAAGGGCACAATAACTATGTAGTATTTATTGGAGAAGCTATGAAGCTTTAAACCTTAAACATGTAACAATTGAGTGATTATAATTATATTATAAAATGAAATAATGTGTTTATAATTTTTTTTTATTGATTTGATGTAGGGGATTAAATTTTTGAATTTTCTAATTTACATAATATTTTATAATATAATTATCATTAATTACAATGTCTTATAAGATAGTGTGTTTATAATTTAACAATAAATTAGTGATAATTATATTTTTTATATTATTATTTTATTATTTTTAATAAAAATATTGGTTATATTTAAGATTTTTTTGATCCATAATTTAGATAAATGTTTTTCAAATTAATCACATTATTAAGATTTGGTCAACGTTTCGAATCATCTAATGTGGTTCATTCTCACGACAAGGTGAAGAAAGGAGATCAATCTAACTGAATAAATAGTGACGATGCATCATTGCTCGGAAAAAGCACAAAAAAAACTAGCCGTTGAAAACTAGCCATTAAAAACTAACCCTTAATTAGAAGGTTAGTTTAGACAATTTATTATTTATTAATATTATAATAGTTTAATTAAAAGAAGGTTTATTAGTTTATTAAGTAATTAATTTTATTTTAATATAAGTTATTTTAGACCAAAAAAATGTCCAAAGAAAATATAAAGGAAAAACCTAATATAATAAATTTTAAAAAAAAAGAAAAAAAGAAAAGAGAGTTGTATAATATTATAATATATAACTTATTATTAAAATAAGGTTTTCAATTTAAATTTTGTATTTTATTTTAATAGAAATTATAACGAAATCATATATATATATCCAAGCACAAAAGGGAGAAATCATTTAGAGAGGGTTGGAGTCCAACTCCTACTCAATTTCCACCCATCATCCCTGTTGAGATTCTTAGCATGCCTCTCAATCTCAATGGCTTCCCTGAGCTTCCTATGGTGGAAGTGATCAACCCTCGCAATAACTTTGGAGTCCTCAATGCAAACATGGTGACACGATTTTTCATGGATGACACTTGTGTCATTTGGCCTCATAGTCACGATAAATTAGATCTGTTTATGAGGTACCTGAACTCTCAATCCGATTCCATAAAATTCACCATGGGTGATCTGAAAATGGAATGTACTTGTTTAAGGGTGCAAGGTATCCATTTCCCATCATTTCAAATGTGAGCTATACACTCCAAGTGACCTCTGAAAATGTGAAAACTTCTTATTTCTTATACAGAGATAGACTGTAGGGGCATTCACCGGACACGTCACCTCTAAAGAGAGGATGAGTTCCAGAGGCTACCTGGCCCTCTACAGGCTCTGCCTAAAGAAATAATGAAGAAAACACTTAGAAGTCTTTGACATACACATACTTGAAGTTTGATGTCTTGCGGAATAAGACAAATAACTTTCTGCAGCTGAGTAGGTGATTATGTGTGTATGCAAGTTATGTATATTTTCTGTTTAACACTTTATATCATTTTTTTTTAGCATATCATCTTCAGCAAATAAAGACATCAAAATGATAAAGCAGTTCACCCCCCCTCTGGGCTACATCTGCTGGACCAAGCCTCTCAAACTAGGCTTGTCCTCTTGTATTAAAAATGCTACAAAGGCTAATACAAGAATATGAGTGTCTCGAAAGACATATCTGACTGTAAATACAGAATCAGAAGATAGGAATTAGCTAAACATGCTCTTTCCCAAACACTAAACAGTGAAATTGTACCTTATACAGTACTTTCCCCAATTGGCCCTGGTGGCCCTTTAGACTTGCATGGAGAATTTCGAGGTGAATATGACCTCAATTGGTTCTGAAACCTCTGCCATTAGACTCAGAATGTCGAAAATAGCAGAAACAGGCTTTTGAATCACCAAAAATGGATGAACATAGTCCCCAAACAGCTCCAGCACTGAAATGACCCTGGTGGCCCTGAAAGCTTCCCTGAAGCTAAACAGTGAGAAGAATTCCTCAAAAGGAAAAACGAGCTGTAGAAATGGATCCAGAATGCTGAAAAACTTCAGGAATGACCTTCGTTCCACATTCACTGGCTGCACAATTCCCAATGCAGCTCCCAAACTGATTTGGCCCTAGTGGCTCCTGGAACTTCCACGAAGAAAACTCACCTGCAAACGACCTCAGATGGCTGTGAAACCTGTTCCAATGGCTTCAGAAGATCGAAGAGACCCAAAATCAAAAACAAATTCGTCCAAAACGGACTTTCCTAGCCAAAGTTATGGCCATTTACTCCCAACTGCCAGTTGGCCCAAAAAAACTCCAGTTAAATCTGGAGACACCGCCAGTTAAGTCCGACAAATTAGGGGCGGCCGCTAAAAATAGGGAGTCCGCCAAAACGTGGGGGCTGAAGGGATAAGGCCTTATCCATAAGACCGAAACTTTGGCGCTGTTTGTTTGAACGATCTTGAGTTTTATGCGGATGTTCATTTGCTGAGGGGGTTGGCCCCCTTTCGGGCCCCGCGCATACATTAACACCGTTTAAATAAAAATTTGAACACAATACTTTCAACATCCATAGCAGTGGCCCAACGGTCGGGCCTCTCCACTATTTCTGACCTGACCCGGGTTCAAGTCCTGCCGAGTCCAAATACAATTTTTAAACGCGCCATTTCATTCCGTCTAGGGGCCACGTGGTGGCGTCCGGGCTGGCCACGTGGCGCTCTGCAATTGGATTTGCCCGGAATATTCTGCAGAATATTTTGTGGAATATTCCACGAAATATTCCCAGAATATTCTGTGGAATATTCTTTTTTTAATAAAAAATATTTTTTTCCCAAAGTCAAATTTTGGCATTTTTAATTGAAATTGGCGGATCTTTAAAACTGAATATCTTCCTCATACGGAGTCGGATTTGAGTGCCGTTCACGGCGTTGGGATCGTATTGATGAGCACTTTCCATTCGATCTATTTCGGAGAAATTCTGAGCACTTTTATTTTTTAGCCTTTTTCCATGGCTTGGACTTGAGCTCCTGATCACACCTCCCAAATGAGAAGGCTTTTGGTCCCCAAAAAGCTATCGAATCTCCGATCTGAACCGTACAAAGACTTCTCTGAGGAATACAAAATATCCTTCTTCTCCAGTCACCAAAAGAGCATACCTGATGCCAAAAACAAGTCCCCGCCTTGCGAACCGTCGTCATGGCGACTTTTTGTCGCATACGCCAAGTACTTTGTCGAATTCCACCAAGTTCTTTCGCCGTAAAAATCCTTGAAATTGTGCAAGAATCAGCAATGAAACTTGCCAACAGACATGAGCTGAAATATTCCCCCCTCGAATATGGGTTTGCCAACCGTCGTTTAAGGCCCATCCATGGCACCTCCGCTAGAAGAAGATCTCGCTCTCCCAAATGAGAAGGCTTTTACAAAGATGAAACACTTGCCTATTTCTCCTCTTTATATTGGAGATCAAATTAACTTTTCCAAGTTTTATATTACATTACGTACGTATTAAAATGAAATAATCAACCCTTCAAGTTAATCACACATACATGTTTAAAACACAGAAACTGGCTATCATGATCCCCTCGTGCTCATGCATCTCATTCTCACAAGTGGCCATCTCACCTCTTAAGTACAATCATAAGCATACATCCTCAATCACATGTACATAATTTTCTGGGTGTTTAAATGAATATAACTTTCGCTACGATAGAGTGAGTCTCATACCAAATTTTTCCATCCCCGCAGAACTTGCATTCCTTCAACAAAGAAAATGTATCTAACCAAAAGATATTAACCCTAATTCGACAGGCACTCTAACCATTTCTGTCAATCCATTTCAAAGAAGCCTTTGACCCACATTTATATCAAGATGTATCATCCTCGACACATACTACCGTAGGAACTTCCTTTCCCATTCTTGCACATTTTCTCCCATTTCTAACTTTGAAGTATCATAATATTCTAAAATAGTCCAACACCTTTCTTAACAAAGATAAGTCCTTGCTTTTATATGTCATGAAATACATGTTCATCTTCTTGACCGCACATTTTGTATCAAGTCTAGTTGAACTTTGGTTTCTGCCCCTTTCCTTAAAAGTTTCCCAGTATGTTTTCCATTCTTCAACATCTAGAAATACATATTAAACAAAACCAAAATAATAGTGATGCAATCTTTTCCAATGCTTGTGTGGAACATGCTACATGATCAAATAAACATGATTGAAATCAGATTTATAATTTTCTAATTTCATTACCTTCATGAGAATGTGAACTGCAATAAGCCTCTTTGAACACTATCAATCCCATCAATGGTTTTAGAGCTTTCACCACTCCCTTTGTTTCAAGGCATGCCGATGTGCACACCTTCTTCCTTCATGGCTGTCAACTTTTCTTCCATAAGATTCTCCATAGCCAAGACCCAAATCTCTAGGTCTTGCCCTCATCCACATGGCTCTAATCTTATAATTTTTGTGCAGATGTTTTCTCAATCCTTCTCTACATCCATTTTGGACATCAATCCTGGGACTTGCTTCTGGTATGTTTTCAAAAGAAATCAAAGATAAATGATTTTATAAGAATGAAGACAAACTGAATTGCTCATCTATTCTCTGCCGATACTGGCTAAGGCTTCTTTTGCAACAAGGAGTTGTGTCTCCAACTCATGCATCCTTCACTTATGTTTGTTAAAATATTGGTTGTCTTCCATTTCCCTAATGAATGTAGCAAACTGCTTTCCATGGAATCTAACCGTCTGAAGTGAGCTCTTTCTTTCATCCCCACACATTTCTCTGTCTATATTCATACCATGATTGGAAAATTCTTGCCTAAGCTCATCAAAAAATTCAGTAATAGAGTGATTTTGTGAGAACTACTGATGGAAGTTGCCATTATAAAAACGAACAAAAGAGCTGCATGAACCCAAGTCACAAGTAGTTTGCAGAATAAATAAGGCTTTGGTCTCAACATTGCTACACATACCCTAAGCTACAACAATCAAGCTAGTGATGTCACTAAGCAACCCAGTGCTCGATATCATCCTGATTTTAAAAATGGAATGCATTTTATAAAAAGTGTATCCATTTCCCATAATTTCAAATGTGAGTTTATACACTCCACAGACACCTCCTCTGTATGTGAAACTTTCATTTCTTATACAGAGATAATCGCAGGGGTATTCACCGACATGTCACTCTCTGAAGACAGGATGAGTTCTGCAGGGTGTCATCGTCTTCATGCTCGGGCCGTGAAGAAATAATGAAGCAAACACTTAGAAAGTTCTTTATACACATACTGAAGTTCGATGTCCGTTAATAAGACAACAACCTTCAAAGAACAGTAGTGATTGGTGTGTGTATGTGTTATGTATATCACATGAACACTTACACGCGGCTTTTTTTATCATATCATCTTCAAAATAAAGACATCAAAATGACAAAGCAACAATTTCTCTCAAGGATCACTAATCGTTTTCCTAAATTAGGTTGAACCCTCTTGTATTAAAATGCTGCTAAAGGTTAATAAGAACATGATGTTTTGGAATATGAATTTAGACCCAGAATACATAATTTAAGACAGAATTTATATTAAATATACTTTTTTCCCAAAATGAATAAATAGTAAAATTGCACTACAACATTTTCCGTCCAACAATTTCGGTGGCCCCTTAGACTAGAAGCAGGAATTGAGGCAAGATGACCTCAATTGGTTCTGAAACCTCTGTCATTAATCTTGCCTAAAATAGCAGAAATAGGCTTTTAACTGACCAAAAATGATGAACATAGTCCCCAAACACTTCAACACCGAAATGTCTCGTTAGACCAGCTTCCAGTTTTAACATGAGAAGAATTCTCAAAAGGAAAAACGAGTCAGAATGGATTCGTAATGCTGAAAACTTCAGAATGACCTTGCTCTGACATTCAACGTCATGGTTAATTCAACGGGGCCCAAAATCATTTGGCTAGTATTCAGAACTTCCAATGAAGAAATCACCTGAAAGACCAGATGGCGACAGGAACCCAGTTTATGGCTTCAAAAGGTCGTAAGAATTTAAAATCAAAGTGCACCCAGACTGTGCTCTCCCAGCCCAAAGTTAAGGGAAGCAAGAAGGTATTCAACCGTGAAGTACATTAAAACAAACTCACTTAAAACTGGAGACAATCGCTGACATCCCACAAATTATAAAATGCTAAAAATAGGAGTCCACAAAATGTGGGTTGAAGGGATAAGGCCTTATCCATAAGACCCGAAATCCTTGTCGTTGGTTTGAGCTGACCCAGGAGTTAGAATGCTATTTATTAATGCCTAGTCTACAGATAAATAACCATATATTACATTGAATCGCACCTTCCGCACAGCACGTACCATACCCATATGCTCACAGTGCCGAGTCCAGTTTGTGCCAGCCTTGTTGAAGCTCATGTCAGGGGCTAGTCTGTGGGTTGGCCCCTTGGGGCTTCCCCACAATTTCAAAGAACAAGCCTTATATGTACCCGCGCCCAGTCTTAACAAGAATCAACATGCTCCATGGTTAGTGGCCATTGGGCCGCCATCCCGCCACACCCATGTTCACCCTCGCTGAGTGCATAAACAAATTAACGTGCCATTCCATTTGACCTTGGGGGGCCCACAAGCTCGTAATTGGTCATGTGAAGTTATCCCACGTATTCGTGGAATATTTCACCTTAATATCTTAATATTCTCATGGAATATTCTTTTAATAAAAAATATTTTTTTCCCAAAGTCAAATTTTGGCCTTTTTTAATTGAAATTAGAAAATGAAATCTGAATACTTCTCACGTAGAGTCGGATTTGAGTGCTGCTCACAGTGCTGAATCCTGGTGAAGACTAGCTCGACCGTCGTTTGTGGTTCAAACTGCTCATTCCATTTTTGACCATTTTACGACACTCTGTCCCGGCTCCTGACTAATGTTTGGGAGGTGATATTGCCCGCCTGGGATATTCTTCTGTTCAGATGATGGTTTCAATTCCCACCACTTCAAGCAAGAAAACCACACTAACAATATCTTCATGCTAGCTCCACCATTTTTCTACTAAAACCAAGGGTTTCTGACTTTATTTACCCTGCTCTTCAAGAACTTTTCATGACAACCACTTAGAGCTCATAAATCTATCTCTGAGTAAGCTAAGAATGATGATAGATCTCATGGCCTTAAGGCCATCAAAAGCTCACAGATAATAAAAGGTAACCGCCCAGAGGATCCTAGAAGGAGATTCAAAGTCTGTTTAGAGCAAGCTGACTGAGGGGATCTCCAGACAAATTGCTCATGTCCTGCTTACTAATATCTCCTTCACCACCAAGCCTTCGTAGAATTATTAGAAACTTGCCAGGTTCCGTAAGGACCCATTGACCCTAAGGACAGCAGTTGGGGCTTATCCTGCCCTGTCTCTGTGGGTACTCCCTAGGCCAGGAAATGTGTCACTATTAATGTTAGTAGGATCCAAGGCATGTGGCAGACACATCAGCACAATCGATCCCCGCACTTTCCAGCCTGGCTGACTACAGTGGAAAACCCGAACACCGTGTTTGCATCGAGACTCCAAAGTTATTTGGAGGGGTTATTTACTCACTTCCACCATAGGAAGCCCAAGGAAGCCATCGACTGAGGCATGCTAAGAATTCCAATGAGATGAGCACTGAAATTGATATAATCTGGATTCCAACCTTCTCTAAAATGATTTCGCCTTTTTTAAAGTTAAGTTTTGGTAATTTTATTTATTTATTTATTTTTGTTTATTTTTATTTTTTTAAATAATTATAAATGCGCTAAATAAAATAAAATTTTAAATTGAACTTTATTTTAATAATAAGTTTAAATGGTCATTATACAACCCTCTTCTTTATATATATTAGTTTTTCCTTTATATTTTTTCGATATATTTTTGTTTATATAATTTATATTAAATAAAAATTAATTGTTTAACAAATCCATAAACCTTCTTTAATTAAACTATTATAATATTGATAAATAATAAATTGCATGAATTAAAATTTCTAAATAACTTAATTATATTAGTTTTATTATTATTTTTAACCATGGTTTTCAATGACTGTTTTTCTCGTGCTTTTTTTCCTAAATGATGTATCCTTTCACTGATGATCATATACATTTGACTCCTTTTGATAACATTAACTAAATACATTTATCTAAAAATATTTTTCTTAATTTAATATAATTGAAAGAAAATATATATTTATACATGAAATTACATTATCAAATTAATTAATGACAGAAGTGAGCCATTGGATAAATGTGAAAAATTTAAGATAGCATATGAAAATGAAGCGTTTTTTTTTTTGTAAATTATAGTGCTTATTATCTATCTTAACGAACTCATGTTATATCTATATATATCTAGTGTTGACCCTAAAACTTATAGAAATAGGGGTTTGTTGGCCATCTCAAAGAGTTATAGGCCACTTAAGACTATATCAATTTAAATACAGTATAAACATATAAAAAATATGTAACTTAGTTTGCATATCAACAAACAAACAAATATTCAATATATGAAAATAAAAATTAAAATTATCACTAATTTTTATATGGAATTATAAAAATTTAAATCTCATTAATACAATTTTTTAGAGAATTATAATAATTTATTTTTGTAAATTTTTATATTAGCATATTTTATACTAGTTATAAAAATAATTAAAAATATTATAAAAATAATTAAAATATCAAATATTTATGAATAAATTATTTTATGAGTATTGAAAATTACTGTTACAAAAATAATTGAAAAAAACAGAATATAAAATTTATTGACCTGAAATTGATTAAATATTATTTAATTTTAAGAAGGTAAATTTAATTAATAAATAGATGATAATCCCCTTTACTAATTTATCTAAAAGTGATTCAGATTAAACACAGTTATTAAACAAAGTGCAGTTAGGCAGATGATAAGAGGAAGGTTAGTGGAGAAATTTTATTTTCTGTAAGGAAATTTATAAAAAAAATATTTTTAGGGATCTCATTATAGAAATGATGAGAATAAGGGAATGATGAAGGAATGTGTCTAGTTATAATTGTTTACCCATGTTTAATTGTACTTGAGCCATATATATGGTATAATATACACAGTACATAAATGTAAAATTTTAGTCAACATTGAGAAAAGACAACATCATCTTAAAACACAATCTGTAAAGTTTTAATTACCTAACTTATCACTAATTAGGAATGTAAGCCCAAACCCCTAATTGGAATCATTAGGATCCAACCTAACCTATCAATTCAAAGATGGTGTGGGATTCCCACCACTTAAGTTGTCACTTTTAAATATAGTCAACTTAGTTTTAATTACCTAACTTATCACTTCAATCATAATGTAAGCCCAAATCCCTAATTAGAACCATTAGGGTCCAACCCAACCTATCTCTTCAAAGATGATGTGGGATTCCCACCACTAAGTTGTCACTTTAGATATATTGTGGAGCTTCAATTACTCAACTTGTAATTTCAAAGAGAGTTTATGAATATGTGATTCCAACTACCATCCTTGTTACTTCAAAGATATGTATAGTTCCCATAATCAAGCTTATCTCTTCATAATGATTCCAAATATCCATATTTTAATTTTAACAGTGATTAAACCATAGATAATGATTCCAAATATCCTCAGATAATGATTCCAAGTATCCACAAATTGGAAACTATGAATATTTAAAGTGACAAGCTATATAATTAAATAAAATTGCACACATTGACTAAAGTGACAAGTTGAGTAATTAGAACCATGGTTAAATCAAGAAGTTTGAACCATCACGATCACATTGCCCAATTTATCACTTTATAATTTTGTTTCAAATTATCTTACATGTGATACTTCTTTAGAAGTGGTTCCAAATTGTTCAATCAATCATTTAGAATTTGTTTCAAATTGTCTTTACATGCATATTTAGAAGTGGTTCCAAATTGTCCAATCAATTATTTGTCTAACATGTGAGATTATTTAGAAGCATTCCAAATTGTCCAATCAATTATTTGTCTAGCATGTGATATTTTAGAAGTGGTTCCAAATTGTCTAATTAGTCACTTCAAAGTTTCATTTCCAAAACTATAAATAATTATAGATATAATTAGTCACTAAAGTTTAAAGTGATAAATTGAATAAACCATATAGTAACACATTATATTTAAAGTGATATTAGATATGAAGGAAACTACACTAAAGCTAAGTTAGGTAAAGGAACAAATGTTATTAGGTAGTTAGAACAAAATAATGACATTGTATTTGAAATTGGGTAAAAATCAGCATAATATCACAACGCCCATAAAGTGACACACTAGAGATTGAAAATGACAAGTTGGATAATTAGAACCATATAACGTATGATGTATTCGAAATAATAATCAAAATAATAGAACACTCCACTCGTTTAAAGTGATAAGTTTAACAACAATAACCATTTTAAATGATTGATTATCCAATTAAATCAAAAATGTCTCAAGTGACAAATTAAGGAATTGAAATCCACGTTTGACTAACAAGTTGGAACCCAAAAACTGGTACCATTAAAGTTTCACAACCCAACCTATCGCTATGATGCCTACTAGGTTGGAACCACTAAAGTCCAACTGCCCATTCCGTGACTCTAAAGGTGGTTCCATTATACGAAACATGTGGGGCATAATTTTCGGAGAGGGGTAACCCTCAAATCCTTCGAAATACAAAACGATTTAAAATACGAAATAATAAATATATTTGGATTTAATTTATAATATAATAAATTTTCGCTGCAAGTGGCAGTCTTTTGCACAGTGGTGTGCGGTGCATGTAACGGCCTGGTGTAAACAAAAGGATGGATGTGCATTATCCTTCCAAGGTGGCCCATCGTGACTCATTACAGATACACTGGACAAATTGTGACGTGTTGCCTGGAAAAAGCGGAAGGTCACAACTGATCTTCCGCGTCGCTGCCGGCATTTACACGTCTACGTTTGGAGTTTTCCATAGGCTCCGTTCACCCCTTGACACGGCTACCATCCTTGACGGTCCCCATTCCAACGCGAAAGCTGCCAAAGAAGAAATGAAATGCCAGAATGCCGGCTCGCCGGTGGTAGAATGTGCCACAAAGAAGTGTTGTATTTTTGTTTTTGTTGTTGCAGACAACATCTTTAGCTCCTTAAAGTTCAGCACAGGTGCGTGCTGCGAGTATTTTAGTGTTCAGCACAGGTGCGTGCTGCGAGTATTTTAGTGGCCGCCGATACTGTTGGCAATTTATAGAATTTTGTCTGATTTTGCAAGGTCTCCTTGTGTAAAAAGACGTGCGGATCTTCAAAGGCGTTGATTTGGTTTAAGAAAAAGATTATTTACGGTATGCGTATGTCTTTCTGATTACGAATGCACGTACATGTCAAATTCAATGCTTCTGGACATTGCATTATTTTATAAGAATTTTAAAAGTATCTTCCTTGCAATTTTGGAAGGATCAGCAGATTTAAGCATTTAATTTTCCTGGTTTAAAAGTCTGAAAGATCTCAAGATGAGAGCGAATAGGTAAATTAGATGTCTAAAAGTTTACTATAAAGTTAACTTTGGCATAAGCTTCATCAGGGTATCAGATCTGTGTTCCCCTGTAATTGCTTGTCTGAATTTTTCCACTGTCTTCTAATTCTAAATGCACGCAGACAAACTAAACTCAATGCTTCTGGAAATTGCATCATTTCATAAGAAATTTTAAAGTATCTTCTTCAATTTTTGGAAGAATAAACAGATTTAATCATTTAGTTTTCCTGGTTTAAAAGTCTGCAAGATCTCAAGATTAGAGGGAGTAGATAAATTCAAAGGCTAAAAGTTTGCATACCTTTGATCAGTGGATCAGCTCAGTGTCTCCCCTGTAATTGCTTGCTCACTTCGGGATTTTTCCACGGACAGTATGGTCACGTGTTAAGCAGGAAGAACTAATGGAGCCACAGTGGTTTTTGCTGTTTTTTTTAACAAATTGCAGAGGAAAATAAGTGTATGTATGTCGTTGAAAGATGAACGGGAAATTTAGAGACATTCAAGACTGGGAGGCTTGAGAGTAACTAAATCTTTCATGACCCTGAAGTTTTAAAGTTCGCAGGAATGCTCATTTAAAAGATCAATTGAAGGCCCTGAGATCATTGGCTTTAATAGACAAGAGAGTTTTAAGAGATTGAAAGCTTCGACTAACTGGAGTTCAGAGATTGCTTTCCAAGCCTGTTTTCAGGTCTTGCGGTCGAAAATTTGGATGGTAACTTGAAGTTTCGAAAGTTGCTACATAACTGTGTGTCAGGATGTGCCATATAACTTTCGACCGTCGCAGCCGGTCCATTCCAAGCCAAAACAGGGAAACAATTTTCATATAAAAGTATTCTGCATCAGAATGAATACCTTTGAAATTGGCGAAAGCATACTGATTCCCCGAATCCTTAACCCTTCATGTCTTACCTCGCAGCAATCCTACGGCTCTGAGATCAACGGGCGCCGATTCCATCCGTCTTCAAGCGTATTTTCTACGCTCCAACGGAATCGAGCTGAGGAAAATTCCGAATACGAATCACGTACGTAGGCACCGACACCATTAGGACGAGTGACAACCTCTGCTTTGAGGTCTACCTCAGAGACAAGCCTTTATCTTGGAACGCCGGAGAAAAGGCAAGAATTGCTAGAAGATCTCATCCCCCCCCGGAAACGACACAGACCGTCGAAGTGCAGAAAGCCGGCTGGAGTATTCGTCAAATGGTCTCGATTACGAATGTCAGTCCTGACCGTAGACCCATACGTCTCTTGGTCGGATCTCTGGTTTGACAATTCTTACTCCACCTGCAACTCTTCTCAGGAAAGGAACGCGTCCGGCATTGCACTTTGGATGTTATTCCTGGAAGAAAAACGAGATTGCCGAAAGCTGGTTGGACTTAAGTAAACCGGATTCGAATGATTCTGAAAGCAGTTTCTGAACGTAGTGCGAAGGTGACTCTGACTGTGATGGGAACTACGTGAAGCCAGAGGACGGAGGAATCGTGGATAGATACGGGGTTAAGGTTTGGTATTGGATTTGGTCTTGGGATGTGTCTTGGTTAGCTAGTTAGCACATACCAAAGAACAAGACACCAGAAACAAATTTTTGTGATATATATGAATAACGGCGGCAATTCGTATGATGGTGTTATTAGAGAAGCAGGACTCCAAGGATTGGGCTCAGGTACTTGATATATTTTGCCATATGAGCATCGATTGTATGTAAATATTGAGATGAGTTTTATCAGTTCTTTCAAACGCATACTGCATAATTTTAAAAACTAGTCCTTTTAATTTCATTGATCATCCTTACTATCTTTTCTCTAGTATCCAGTTTCTTGACAGCTGTAAATTGATATTAATAGGACAAAAATGAACCCTTTGAAAGCGAGGTACAGTATAGCCCTTCCTAATTTTCTAAGGGATTGATGTGTTCTATAATTGTCATTTTCTCTGAACTGCATAGAAGAAAATCTTGAACATGGCTATGATTCTGGCATATTATGTTGATGCTTCTTAAACCTGAGTAATGGTCTTTTCAATAAAAGAACAAAGAACAAATCCATGATTAAGGGCTGAAGGGAATGATAATTAATGGACTAAATAAAATTGTGATTTTTCAATTCAAATAATATTTGATTTTAAAAAAATGGAGGAAGAGATCTGCTTGAACAAAACAGATATGAAAATCAAAACCCCCACAAAATGTTTAAAGAGAACTATGAGTGAGGACAAAATTAATTTACAAAATGCCGTTCCCCTAATTTTATCTTGGGACCAGTGTATGAAACTACCTATAATGACACAATGTTTGAAGTGACAAAGTCGGAAAATCAAACCACTGAACATTTAAAGAGAACTATGAGTGAGGACATGTACAATAATTTTCCGGTATCGTATTTGCACTTCTGTTTTTGTTCTCGTTCATAGTCTTGGATTTCTATAATAAAGAAGTGGTGAATTTGGTTTGTGTAATAAGTTGGGATATGTTAATGGTGTACGGTCAGATTTTTATAATAAAGAATTGGTGTATTTGGGTGAATTTGGTTTGTAGCTGTTGATATGTTACCTATGTACGGTCAGATTTTTATAATAAAGAATTGGTGTATTTGGTTTGCAGGTTGCTGGAATATGTTAATGGTCTTATGTTGCCTATGTTATAAGCCAGCCACCAGGATTGATCCTGAGATTAATTCAAAAATTACTAATTTCATCATTTAAAAAAAACAATATTAGTCTAAAAAATTACTAATTTACCATTTAAAAAAAAAACAAAACAACAAAAACTTATTTGGTTTGCAGGTTGCTGGAATATGTTAACGGCAAGTTATAAGCTAGCCACCAGAATTGATCCTGAGATTATTCAAAATTACTAATTCAACAATTGTAAAAAAACAAAACTAATTCACCATTGTAAAAAAATAAATAAAAACTCACTAAACTTAAAAAAAATTCCAAGCCATAAAAAAAACTCACTAAACTTAAAAATTCAAGCTCTCCCAAAACAATATGCATCATTCCATATTATTAAGTTGTTTTTCTCTGACATGTCTTCAATGAAATTTCATGAGAACTTTTATTTTATTTATTTTTATAATTGTAAGGTCTCCCAAAAAATATGTAATTACCATATTATTAAGTTATTTTTCCTTGACATGTCTTCAATAAAATTTATGAACTAATATTTATTTAATTTTTAATTGTAAGGTGGAGGAAGTATGTAAAGTTGATAGGATAAGAATTATTTTTAAATTTCAGCTATATTAAGAAGCATCTGGAGGTTTAGTAACATTGTTTTCAGCTACAAGGAATTTAATTGAAAATGGGGAACTTGGTAGAATATTGTTGTTACGTAAAATGAATTTTTAAGATTTAAGTGTATTTTTCTTAAAATAAATAAGTCAAAATTCACATAGAAAAATGAATACATATTATTATTTATAGAGTTTATGAATTGCATTGCAATAAAAAGTACTTTAACATCTAATTCAATTGATATTGCTATTTCATGTAAATATTGTTTCAGCCAAATAATTAATAAAAAAATGGGAATTTAGTAGAATGTTTCAATTGTTAATAAGGTTTTATGTCTTTTTTGTTGAAAAACGTTGCATTATATAGAAGTATATAAACCGTACATTTATTTTTATGGGAAGTGTCATAAAGCTCTTCTACAATATGATGAAATTGTGGTAAAGGAAAAGGCTTGACAATTATCACCCAAGGTTCATCAGTTTTAAATTACACCACAACTCGTAAAAATAATGTATCACCCATGATTATCAAGCTCATCATTACTTAAATACATCAAACTCGTAAAACACTAATATACATAGACCCATCCTATCGATCCTAACATCTAAGATATAAGATGACGTATAAACCAGATTTGCTTATGTTAATTACATGATAAATTGTCAAAGATAGATAAAACTGCTCTTTAATGGCAAGGAGACCTCCCAGGCAATGATAGTTAACAATGTGCTTTCGCTGATATGTGAAAAAATAGTGCCCGCTCGTCATGATCCTGTTCGTTACCGATCCTTCAAGATGTCATTTCATCTAATTACTGTTGTATATGTTTGAAACAAGATGCCTTATTCAAAGCATGAAGAGTAGACTCAAATAAAATACTGACAAAGTGCCAGGAGAATAGCAGGCTCGCTTGTAATGACCCCAAACAACTTAGTGAGAACAAACACGCAAGCTCGCTTGAGAAAAAAGACAGGCTCACTTGATGTATTGTCGATAAAAACTTAAGAGAATGAGAAAAACTATATGAAATAAGACAATGAGAGGAACCATGTGTTCAAGTCCCACCAACCTGGCCAGAAATCCCAAGTCAAGGAATAGGATGTTACCAGTCTGCATTTTATTGTTGTTCAGCTTGAACACCGTAATATGCCAAATTCCATATCCACACTCTGTTTTACAATAGTCACCAGTGTTATTATTTTCTTTTCTCGTAGATATGAGAATAGGTGGGTGCACCAGCTTTTCCTGCCATGTTTAGGCCTCTGAACCATCCGTATAAATTAGGGAGAGGAGACCCCACTTCCAAGAATGGCATCAATGACCACTTTGGAATCTCACATATGGAGACTGTCGAAGACCCGCATTATAAGCACCAACAAATTTCCGCACCAGACCCATTAAATCAAGATTATTAGTGCCCCTTCCCCATTCCCACAGAGCAAGCGTAACTTTTCCGTTGATAACTTGATCCAAGCCCTGATCTGAGACCCTGACCTCATGCAGCTCCATCAAATTAGATAGCCGACAAGGAGATGGATGAGGTCCTGCTCGCCTGAGATTCGCCATGAATAATGTGCACCTACAATTTTTGTCCCGAACTATGCTTTACATAGTACTGAAATGGTGAGTAAAAGTTCTATACTACTGAAGACAAGGTCCTGTCCTCGCATACTAAATCTCCTCTAAACAGAAAAAAGGGGAAGGGATTGAAACTTCCAGACATCCACACCGTAAAAACATCTATGAAATTTGTTGGAGACCATGTCAAGTCTTGCGGAGACTCTTGGCCTAAAAGAGACCATAAAATGAGGAAATCATGAGGCAAGAAAAGAAAAACGGTGGGATTGGATGATTCCTCCGCCTTCTAAACAAATGTTTGTCTGCTAGGTCTCTTAAAAACCTTCTGATGAGATTGTCCTGTGTCAAGATCTTCTCCTTCAACCAACCACCCAACAGGGAGAATTTTGGTCGGCATTTTCCTACTCGAACCTTTCAAAGCCCATAGTCATATGCTCCAAAGTATCGAACAAATTTATATTAGAATATATTTGCTTGACAACCAAAGTTCTACCTCTTCATGGCCCCCGCCCATACCAGATTGTCTCCCTCCCTACTATAAGATAAACCCGCACTCTTGGAGACCTCGCTCAAAATACAGCCCATTCCCTGGCCGTCCTGTCCCAATAGGCAATAGTTGGACAACCATTTTGAACATGTGCGCATTGTGATCCAAATCATCAATTAGCCGCACCAGATATAAAATACCTCCGATATTTAAAACATGTAATAGCCTTGCACTCATAAATTGTATAGATGCCATACCATATAGTTTTTCCCGCTCAATAATATTCTATGACCGCCCAGCTAAAACTCCAAACCAGGCTCCCCAGAAGAATGTGATAATCCTTTTTAAGTTGTTCCACATAGCTAACCCGCATCAAGGAAATGTGATCTCGCTTGCAACATATAAAATGCAAGGCCTCCTGAGGGTGATATTTAACTCGTTATGATGTCCACCCATATACCATTACCTCCACGCAGCCCACCACAGAGATTTAATGTTGTTGACTGAAGGTATCGTGATTTAGAATACCTCATCCACCAAATTTTTTCTACAATAGAGAATCTCCATTTTACATAGGGGGATTGACAGGCATTTCCATCCCCCCATAGGAAAACAGCCGTGATGGAATTTATCTCGGATATGATACCGTTGCATGGTGCGGAAGTCCCCAAGAACTATGATCTCATGACAAAACAACTTAACCAAAAATGTAGCGTCCGCCTGCTGATAAATATTTGTGAGTCCATTTAGAAATTCCGTGTTTGAATTTGCCATCCAAATCCAAATTCTTATTTCTATAAGCAAGTGGCCCGATTCTAACCATGAGAAAACTATCGACAACCGCCTTTTTCTCAACCCCTAGAAAGCTAGCAATAAAGGATATCCCTCCCCATCCCCACAACCATATATAATGAAAGATTTTTCTTTGTTTAGGATAGACCAAGTTACAGAGTAAATTGAATCAAGAGATAATGGATATAAAAACCAATGACTCCTAATGATAGTTCCAAAATGAACATGTCATCAACAAAAGTGAATTGATACTCACAGACCATGAGAAACCCGCAATGTATCCACCGGATGCTATGTCCATACAAGTACCGAAACCATTCATGATCGTGGATAAAATAAGCGGTGATAGAGTAAGCATCCTTGCCGTAATCCCTTTCACCTCCAAAGAAAGAAGTGGTCACACGATGATAAAGGAAATCAATTTAATACAACTAATATCCACCGAATGGGCACCATAGGTAAACCCACTTTCTGCCAAGCATTCAATATAAGACCACTCCGCCCCCATTTTCAGGCTCGGAGAAAATCAATCTTCATGATGATGCCATCCTTTTTTCCCTTCATGCATGGAGTGTAAGACCTCCCGAGAAAGGCAACAACATCATGAAAGGGATCCGTCCCTTAAAAAACCCATATTGTTCCTTGAAATGTCTTCTAGAGGAAACTCTTGAGTTTTTTGGCTATGATCTTTTGAAGATATTTTATATGTCAAATTACATAGGGAGATGGATCTCGTAGTCATCGAATGCCACATGTGCCGAGATTTTTTAGGTATAAGGGCTAGAAAAGTGGCATTCATATTGGAAGGAATATGCCCCAAAACTCGCCTTGTTCCACAATGGTCGCAGATTTCATCCCCCATGATCTCAAAAAATGACAATAAAACTCACGACCATCCATTCGACTGTGACATTTGTCATGAGAAAAATACTTTTAGTGTTGATAACACTTCCTCTTTTGTAACTTCGTTAATATTCCCCGCAAGCCTCTTCATCAAACTAGTTTTGATACATTTCAACACCATTTCTCATCGTCAACGTCGATCCCTAAATCATCTTTAGCAGAATGAGAAGTTTTTAAAAGCTTCCATTCTAGCCTTCCGTATAGGCCATATTCCCATCCTCCTTTTTGATATGCCGTATAGTGTATTGTTCCTCCAAGCATTTGTCGTTTTCGTGGAAAAACTTTGTATTCATATCCCCTCCTCAACCAATTTATCCTACTTTCTTTGGAGCTCTCCAAGATAATTCCTCAATCTTGAGAATCTCTAGGTCTTTGTGTTGCAGAGACCCAGTGTAACCTTAAGTTTCATTATTCTGGGGTTGATTGAGAGAAGGAAGACTCCAAGCACCGTTAGCTTGAATTTATGTTCACCATCTCACTATGCCTCCTTTTTCTTTTTAATTTCCACTCTTTAGTCATGTATTTAATCTATTGCATCTTGTACAGCCCCATGTACACTGCATCCTAACAGACAGTGAGAAGGGTTGTTTTGTCTCACTAAGTTATAGTCGACCGGTGAATAGGTTACCGTACCGTTCTTGATTTCGCGTTTATTATTTTATTTCTAAAAGAATAGTAGCACAGTAAAAAAATAAATTGTTTTACTTTTCTTGAGTTTTATCTAACTTGAACTTATAGTTAGGAGTTGTCATAGTTTCAATCAGAAGAGTAATAATGGAATTAATGCTATAAAGTATTTACAAATAGCAAAGGGGCAACATTGTGGGGGCTCGTTACCCTCAGAGAGATGTGAATAAAAGGACAGAAATTGGGCACCTTTTCTGCAACTTAACCATTTTTCTTCGCAATTGTTATTGTATTTTTTTGAACTTCACTTTTTCTTATTTCCTATCACAGTATACATAGCGTTTTTGTTTGACAAATACAACAAAGATTTCAAAGAAGTGTGAACAGAAAACCAAGAGAGCACGGATCGTGTCCAAGAGAGAGGAGAAACCTGGAGTCATTAAACAAAGGCTACGCGAATAGTGCGAGGGATGACACAACGAAATGTAAAATTACATAATTTAACAACCGGTATTCAAGACAATATTTAGGTAAGGGGGCGCACATACACGAAACACATGAAATTATTTCATTACCAATTAAATTTCGAAACTTTTCATTTAAAAGAGACTCAGTTAAGTTATGAAGATGAACGAGGAAAATTTCATGTAAAAGATCACATAATTGAGAAATTACCAACAAGATCCGACCAAAGGTAACAGATACTATGCACACATTGTTGCAATCGATTGCAAACTACGCGAAATTCAGATCCTGGCTACCCGTACTCTAAACATCGGATGAGGGTTTGAAGCTAGACGTAACCAACCACAAAGGGTAAAGAAAAGCTAACAGGAAAATTAAATTTCATTTACAATTTTCACCGTAGTTTGACAACTCAACAGGGTTGGTGTGAAAACAAATGTATAAACCCTAACCTATAGCGCACGCAGAGGAGTTAACTCCTACCCGTAGGGTCTGCGCCCAGAGACAAGGCAGCGACCCCAACTCGGGGACAGAGACTCACATACACCCATGTACATATGATTGTGCCAGTCATTACGTAAAATTCTATTCTTGTATGTGACATTATGAAAACGAAGACTTACAAATTAAACCAACGAAGGAAGAGTCGGATTTACCAAAGAGCTTGGATAAACCGCAGCCAAGTGACCAATTCGTAAACCAAAGAAACCTGCTCATGAAGGAGTTGAGTGATTAGAACCTCAAATGTAGATGGAGAATAGTAAAAACAAAGAAAAGATAGTATACCCGTGTTTTATTCTTAGTTTGTAAATCGGCCACAGAACATTATTTGCCGTGAAAAACTCCGTAAAAGAGAGAACAACATCAACCATTGAAACATCAGAGAAAGTAAAGATTGCATACTACAAATAAACCTAGCCGCAAGACAACCCCCGACGTAAAATGCCGATAAACCGGCGATGAACATTTCCATAAAACTTGAAAGGACTCAAGAAAAGAATAAGAAACTCGCAACGCAATCGAAAACCCCATTTTCTCAACCAAGCCGTTAACGATATCAAAACAACTCATGGAGTCGGGAGAATTTGTTAGGGTCGGAACAAACCCTCCGTTTTATAACCTGAGAAATTGACAAAGGAACAACAAACAAGTCGAAGAGTCAGACTAGAGTGGGAAAAGGCACGCAAGTTGGAGTGAATAGTGTAGCCAACCGTGAGGATAAGGCCGTAATTAGCGAAGGTGAGCCGTCGAAAACTAATTGTTAACATGTACGCCGAGTCAAAAGCCTGCTAAATTTTGTTGCTGGTTACGTTAAATCGTATTAAACATAAATGATGAGCTAACAAGTTTAACCAATATCACATTTCTATATTCGCATTTTGATCCGAATTGTATTAACCCCAAGTGAATTTATACGAGGCTTCATCATTTTTGGTATCGTAGCGCTAGTTGTTGAACAGCTGGACATGGAGGCAGAAGACGAGGATGGAGGAAGAGGGAGAGCTAATCGAAGATTAGCAAGAGGAAGGACCGAGAGAGAAATTCATATTTTGAATGAACGATTGGTAGCAAAGTGGGACGCCGGAAGAAGAAGGGATCCCGATGAGGGGATTACAAGGATGAGGAGGTCACAGAAACGACAAGATGGTTTCGAAGGAGAAGGACCCGAACCCAGGTTGTTGAGGCCGCTTTGTTATCGCAGTACCAAGCCCAAACACATTTTCACTTATGATGGGAATTCCACGTTGGTAAGGTTATCGGATTGGTTTAAGTGAATTGAACAAGTATTTTGATTTTGAAGAAATCAAATAAGAAAATGCAAGAAATTACCGCCACCAAACCGAAGGGACATGTATCCTTGTGGTGGGACAAAGGCACAGTGGAGAGTGAAAGGTCGTTTAAACCGCTATTAAAAAGTGGGCTTAATGAGCACAGCCGAAGGAAATTTTTTTTCCAAAAGATTATCGCATTATGTTGTATGACAGCGTGCACTTGAGGCAAAAGGGTTGACCCACAAGGAATACACGTAGGAATTTTGCACAACTGGGAGGGTTGGCATATAGAAGACACTTCGAAACAGCCAAATTTGTAAATGTTAGTCAGAGGGGGGAGACACTGGACGAAATCAATATTCTCTCACCTTAACTATCGATGAGGCATGTATCGCTGGTGCCTGTGCTAAGAGAAGATAATCGTAGCGTAATGCCGAAGAGGAGGAGGATCTCGTGAGGAAAAGGGAAGGCCTTTGGCAGAAGTGAGGTGCAAATTCTGAAGAAGAAGGCAGCCCAAACTCAGGACACGTGAAAAGACAATAACACCAAGAGGAGGGAAGACCATATCGCCGGGAAGAGGAAATGGTTTGGGCAAGAGATCTTTTTCTCTGTGTTGTTGATTGCGGCTACAGTGGGGGCACAAGTCTTATGAGTGTCCCGAGGGGGAACCGCAGGTGGTAGTAGAGACCCATAGCCCAAACAGAGGAAGTGAGTACCCACCTCAGAAGCAGAAAATGCTACTGGCAGGACAGGAAGCTTTTGGTACCGAATAAGTGTTGTTGAAATTGGCCAAAGAAGTTGTAGAACTGGATCGTTGAAAGGATTTATTCGGGACAACTGCAAGTCACAAGGCAATGCCGTGTTGATAATCGACAAAGTGAGTACGGATAATTTGGTGGCCACAGAAATGGTGGAGAATTCTAAAAAGTTGAAATCTGCTGAAGCATCCCACTACCTATAAAGTGTCGTGGCCGCAAAAGGGACATCAATCGGCTATTTACGAGCAAAAGGTAGAAGTGGAATTTCACACGAAGGTGTAGGTGGACAAAGTGTGTGCAGGATGGTGTCAAGGGATGTGCATGTCAGATAACGTTGGGGGAGTGCCTGGGAAGTATGACAGAAAGTGGTCCATGATGGAAAGACAAAATCGTTACAATTTGTCAAGGATGGGATTAAGCATACACTTCCTCGTAACCATCAAGGAGGAAAAATACAATGTAAGCTAGCGGGTTAAAGCGTTACTAATGGGTGAAAGGAGTTTTTAAAACAGTATCAATGATAGTAGTGTAAATTTTGTTGTTGTGAGGAGGCCAAAAACGTGGTACCGCACACAAAAATTCATGTGCTTACCGTAAGAGATTCAGACATGTTACAAGATTTTGGCGACATCACAGTAGATGATCTTCCAGACAGTTACCTCCCAAGAGGAGTATCAATCATTGTATTTACTTCACAATGGAGCTAGTGTCTCCACAACAAAGCAAATTTCATCGGGGATGAGTCCCAAGGACAATGAGGAGATTAGGAAATAGGTGGACACCTTTTGACAAAGGGCCGATTAGGGAGAGCATGAGCCCCCCGTGCACCGACGCTTTTGGCACCCAAGAAAGGTGGCGCAATGGCAAATGTGCACAGCATCAAGAGCTATTAACAAGATTACCATCTGCACGG
The DNA here is from genome assembly GCA_034641835.2 of Pinus albicaulis. Classification (NCBI taxonomy): domain Eukaryota; kingdom Viridiplantae; phylum Streptophyta; class Pinopsida; order Pinales; family Pinaceae; genus Pinus; species Pinus albicaulis. Next base: position 148,989,015 of record CM076576.1, read on the forward strand.
TGTTTCCATTGCCACGAATGGAAGACATGATGGACTATTTGAGCGAGGCGTTGATACTTCGACGAAGATCGATTCAAGAGTGGCTACCATCAGACACCGAGAAGGATGAGTGGAAAACAACCTTCAAGACGAATGAAGGACCAGAAGAACGGGCCGGGTGATGCCACTGGGCCGAGTAATGCCCTAGTATCGTCGTGGTGCGCTTAATGAACGAAGGTCAAGGAGTTCATTGGGAAATTCTGTAATTGTTTATTTGATGACATATTGATTTTCAGCAAGACGAGAGAAGAACACTTCCCATGTTCAAAGTGTACGAGGAAGTCGGCAGCTATAATAAGTCACCGATAAATCAAGAAGTGTACATTTTTCCAGCAAGAGTTAGCATATTCAGGTTTTGTAATTGCGTAAAACGAGTTGAAAATGGATCTAAAAGGCTATGCCTATAATTAGCCGGCCATCTCCGTAGCCGGTCGAAGTACGAAGTTTTCACTGACTAGCAAGTTTTTTATGAAATTCATAAGGAATTTCAAAGAAATTCACGCACCTATGTTGGATACGATTAAGAAGGAAAATCATCCTTTTGGTTTGACGTGAGGCAAAGGAGAAAATTTTTCTTAATTTGAAGAATAAAATTAAGGTGAGATCGGGAGCATTGAGGTCGCTAACTTCAACAAACCAAGTTCACAGACGCGTACTCAGACAATGGCATTGGGGCATTACTTAGTCAAGAAGATGCCGCCTGCCTATTTCGTTGAAAATTTGAACGAGAGTAGATTAAGCACTAACCCATGGCCAAGGAATTCTACGTGATTGTCCAAGCATTGAAGCATTGGAGACATTATTTATTAGGTAATGAGTTTGTTTTATTTTCCGATAATTTCGCATTACAAAT